>JANHGB010499284.1:34112-70077 GCA_026283785.1 Coracopsis vasa
TTGTCACTGCTGCCTCCCGTGAAGATGCTCTGTTCAGAGCATAAGGAAAAAAAGAAGATTCACTTTTTTCTGAAACTGAAGCGGTAATTTTCCAGGATTGTTTCAAACATGCTTTATCAGCAAATAAACAGAAGATATTAGGAACAGTATTCTTAGCAAAGATGTTTAAGTCTGAAATTTGATCATGCTTCTATTTCTAGAAATCATTTATAAGTTCTTTCTTGCTTTCAGCTTGCAAATTCTTATTCAGAAATTCAGCAAAATAATGTCTTATGGAAAAGAAGATAGCTGTTATTAGGCAAACTGATATGAGATTGAAAGAAATGGACAACTTTGTTTTTTGCATATGAAGTCTCTTTCAGGAACTCAAAAAAGCTTGTGCTCCTCAAAACTTGTTTCCTCCAACATACCTGCTTGTCTAACAAAACGCCACCAACTCCATTCTCACCCACCGGACATTTTCTGTGAGATATCCAGATGTCAGCCACAACACTACAGCTTATTAAATGAAGCTGCCTCAACCAGGGGACAGGAAAACTATAGCACAAATGCTAGTGACAGCTCTCCTCCCTTTCATATTTTACATGCTGCTCCTTTCCTTCTGATATGCAGTATAATTTTTCACTATTGCATCCTTTGTTGCTTCCAAGAGAGCTCTGCTAAGATGACAGCACTTGCTGCCTCACCCTTTACCTCCTCACCAAATGACATGAAATACCATAGGGTGCAGAGATTTACAGTCAGTATCATATCTCAGGATACATTCAAATTGGCATCAGGATCTGGAATTGGAAATTTTACACATGCACGCATTTCAATGCCACCAAACAGCAATTGGTTTTAAAAATTACTCTGTCAGTAAACACCTTGAGCTAGTTGTCTTCCAAAAACCATTAAAAGTTAAGTTGGTTTGAGGAGGTGTATGAGATTCTACTTAACTTTGGTTCAGGTCTAGGGAAAGTACCTTTGGAAGATACCTGTATTTTAAATCACTAACAATTCTCAGATCAAAATTGGTATTAGAAATTCACTAGAAAGTCTGCCTTGCAAAAGTAGAGCATAAAAGAAGCACATGCACATTTTAGCAGGAATGATTTTATGTCATGTAGATTAGATGACAAAGATTTGATTTCTGTCTAAATAAATCAAAAGAACAGATCTTGCCATAGATGACGTAACTTTGCATAATTTTTAATGGCTGACTACAGACACTGCAATGTCTTGAGAAGGACTTTTGAAAACAAGTAGGAGATTCTATCTACTTAATAAGCAACACATAGGCTATGCTTCCAAAATTCTGTTAGTAGCCTTACATATCAAAATTATTTTAAATTCATCAGCTTCAAAGGAACAGCACCAGTTTCACTCAAGCACAAGGAATACAACAAATAATACAGAAAAGCTTAGCAAATACAGGCTTTAGCAAAGTGAAGTGGTGCTTGTTTTCACTTTAAGCAAGCACAATTGTACAGCCTACAATTTCTCCTCACTCCTTCCCCCTGACAGAGGGAATAATTATTTATAAAAGAAAAGCATTTTAATACCAGATGTATTATATGAATAGTAGTTATACATGTAAAAATATGGTAATCTCTTCAGCTTGAGGATAGGTTGTGATACAGCACTCTGATAATTGCACAGCATCCTGTATGCTGACAGGATGGTGGTAGTTCTAGAAAATTAATGTTTAGAGGCTTCCCTCTTCCATATATCATATCTAAAAGTGAAAAAGATATATGCAACAAAGAACAGCTTATATGTGAAATAATGCTGTACTCATAGAGAATCTTCCAACTCATACAATAAATTCTCTGTAAATTGTTGCAGACCCTCTACATCCAACGTGATTATTATAGCAGCTGCCTGAACTCAGCATCTTGCAAATGGATCCTTTAAACAGAAATCAGAAGAAAGTCAAGACACCATTGGATAAAATACATACATCTTTATCTAACTAATTCTAGCATGCATTTTGTATTGGGTCTGTCCGAGATGGCGTTAATTTTCCTGATAGAAGCACTCATAGTGCTGTACTTTGTACTGCTAAATAGAAAGGTGTTGATAACACACTAGTGTCCTGGCATCATGGCTGCTTCTCCAGCATCCCCTCTCACCCACAGGCTGGGGGTGGCCAAGATCATGGGAAAGGACAAAGCCAGGACAGCTGACCCAAACCGACCAAAGGGATATTCAGACCACATGACATCTGCTCAGCAATAAAAGCTAAAAGAAAGGAGGAGGAAGAGGGTGCATTCATTATTTATGATATTTGTCTTCTGGAGCAACCACTACATGCACTGAAGCCTTGCTTCCCAGGAAGTGGCTGGACATTGCCTGCTGATGGGAAATAGAGAATAAAATCTTTGTTTTCCTTTGCTTCTGCAAATGACATTTGCTTTTGTTTTATTAAACTGCCTTTATCTTGACCCAAGAGGCCTTTTTTTCATCTTATTTCTCACCCCCTGCCTCCCATCCTGCTGAGGAGGGGAGTGACAGAGTGGCTTGGTAGGCACCTGGTGTCCATGGTCAACCATGGACACCAGGTCAACCAGCCATGGTCAACCAGCCATGGTCAACCCACTACATATTTCAAGATATGAACTAATCTAGCATGAATATCAAGGCTCACTTGCCTAGTTTTCTAATAAACCCCATGCAATTTCCAGTGTTAAAAAACCCACATCCAGCAACCGAATTGTAGAATTTCATTTAGAAGCAAACCCCAAAAATAAAACCCCAGACGCCAAAACCACCAACAAACACCCTCCTCTTCCCATTTATGACTTTCATTTCTTCACCTTTCCGCAGGTGAGCAGCCAGGATGCTTATCCAGAGCAATAACAGCCACAGTTACAAATGACAAAAAAAGAACATGAGAATATAATGAGGGCAATCAATACTGAAGGTATTGGGATGAACTCTTGCTTAACATCTGTAATTTATCCCACCTATGAGTGGAACAAATATGAAAAGGATAACATAGCTTACAAGCAAGTGGATACATAGAAAGCTAAATTCAGTATCAGTCATGTTAGAGTAGTTAAAAGACTTGTGTGTCATACCTGCTTTTCTAGCATCAGCTACTTGAAATTCGCATGTATGCATAGGACAAGCTTATTCGGATATTACAAACTTAATCAGTCTCACCAAGTGATATGGTATTTTTAAATAACACTCCATTTTGTTTATTGCTCTCATGTCAGATCATTTTAAATTACTAATTAGATGCAAGAACAAACAGTTAATTGCATTGTATTATGGGTTGCATTAAATATTGTATTAGTCAGTGGCTTTTTCCCAACAATGTCCAAAATAATTTTTAAACTGAAGACCACAAAGAAGTCTGGATATAAGATAGGAAAAATTACCAGAGAAACAGGCTACAAAAAAGCTATTTGTATTCCAAATTCACATGGAGGAACATGAGAAATGGGATAAGGAGAAGAGGAGATAAAGGTCCTGATTCAGGAAAGCATTCTATTTTGAGGCATTTCAGCAGCTGTCTAAATACCATTGATATCCCAAATGAAAGCAAAGGAGAACTTAAAAAGTAATTAAAAAGGAAATTTTCAGTTTTACAGTCGATTAATTTTAAAGAAAAAATTTGCTTAATGATAGATGATACTTTATAGGAATATACATGATATAGTGGAAAGAGTGTATTACTTAAGCGGGGGAGGAGACATTTTATAAACCTGATTTGAAACTGTCAATACAATAGGTTATTAAACTTTCTCACATATATTTTCCAACTTGGTGATTATTTTTCATAGTGCTAGTATCATCAGACTGCTTGAAATGAAGACTGAAACTTTTCCCTGATCTTAAAATCTCCCATAAAGCATGCCTTGATTTATTCCCTCATTTATACATACTTAAGATCTCAAAAGAAAGAATAAAAGGGGTCAAAATGCTTTTCAGTATTTGACTAACAAAACTTTATTACACGGAAAAATATTTTAAAAATCTAATGGGTTAAGAATTTAACTAAAAAAGCCCTCAGCAAAATAAAAACATATAAAATATATATTTTACATAAAATATATAAAAGTATACAAATTGGTTACTTATACGCCTTCAAAACACAATCTAAAAGAAGCTGATTTTTTTCTGTTGCATTCTGTAACTTCATAAGTCACTCTACTCAGTTTTAAGCACTAAGAGATCTTGATATAATATCTAATCTAATACTGTTGCGAGAACCTTAGCTCAAAAATTGTCAACATAAGCACCATCACAGAGCAGTGATCACTTTGTTAAATTCCACATCTCTTGTTTTTAAAAAGATGAGAGTGAAATAAACTCAACATTAATGAACTTCAGTTAATTCCCTGTGAAAACTAAAACATACTTGGACTTATTTGAAAGGTCACATTTAAAAATAATAGCTGAGTATTCTTTTACAAGGAAAGCCTAGCATTGATTCAAATTGCACATGAGGCTTCAGCTCAAGATAATATTTGCATTAACAAAATGTGTATGACAGGTCGGATTTAAACACTGCAGCTTAAAATTCTCATCCTCCTACACAAAGATCATGGTACAGAAAGGCAGTGAATTATGCTTCACTCTATACACCATCATTGCTCCACAAACCTGTGAGCAATTTGCAATTGCATGTACCTTGAGAGGAACAGTTTAAGGGCATAGGAAGGTCCCTCCTCCCCCCCAAAAAAAAACCCTCAAGATTGCTCTGAGTTAACGGTACTTGCCTTCTTTCTTGTATGCAAGAGAAGAAACCAAGACCCCTGAATGAAATTCAAAAAGCGTTTCATAAACACAAAAGTGACAGAATTCCAGATCTCTGCAGGTAGAGGTGAATCCCACTCACCATGCAAAATAACAAGTACTTAAAATCTAGAAGCCTCTTATCTGTGACCTCATGGAAATTCTTTTCTGATCTACATTCATCTCTAGAAAGCCATCTAACATCTATTTAAAATTAACTTCCTTTGCCCTCCAGAACTGAGGGCCAAAGCTATCGGAGTCCATACAGAAAGTCCCAGATGCTCTCAATGTCCTTTCATTTCTGTCGTGCTAATTTTTGTTTATACCATCACAATTTAATACAGCTGTTAATTTCTTCTCCTACAAAGCATCTTTGGTGTTAGTACATACCAATTTCTTCCCATGACAACTGTGTGCAGGAAGGGCTGCCACAGTGAAACATGCAGTTCCTGAAATGGCACCTCACTTAATAATCTCATCATTGCTCACGAGAAGACAGAACAATGGTATTTTCAGCCTCTGTCAGAGAGTATCAATTCAGATTCCATGATACCCAGAAAAAAACCAGACCCTGCTTTTCTTCAAAACTCATATGCCAATTGCAGTGTATCTGCTTCCTGGGGTCTTTTTCTCTTATAAGAGAGTATGAATGATTCTCCTTCCCTCAACAATGAGATAAACACAGAGAGCTGCAAGCCCCTGCAGAGGGAAGTTGATATTTACATCTCAGTCTTGACAGTACTAGTAAGGATCACATACCAGAAGGTAACTTTCCAGGATTTATGAACTCCTCCAAACAGAAAGGTTTTTGAGTTGGAATGCCAGACTTCCACTCTTTTCTGTTCTTCACCACCAAGGATTTAACACTGAAGGAAGTTTGCTACAGAATTTTTCTTTTCACGTAAAATATTTTTAAGTTTCACAACTGATGTGCAGAGCAAACATAAAGCATATTACCCTATCTTATATTATAGGCATAAAAAGGAAACATACATAAAGAAACCCTTTCATAAAAAAAATAATACCATTTACGATTTAATAATTTTATTTATGAACATAAATGTAGAAGCCTTTGGAAAAGATCCACTGCTGCTGGAGGACATGCATCAGGACTACTTTTTGGTGTACTATTTTGCCTATTTCACTTCTGACTTCAGTTCCTACTTAAAAATACTAATACTCCAGAATTTATATTCAAAACCTTAGTTCTTCCAAGGAAAATGTTAAGAAGCAGGAGCTAGAAGCATCAACATCACCATTAGCGTCATTAGTTCCATGGCCAAAGATCTCCTACTAATCATTCTCTGCTCCTGTGTAGATTGAAGATATTTTTATAATCATGCACTTCACTTGACAAGTGCCTACATTTAAGAGATCTCCTGTCACTACTAGAGCTATCATCAACAACCAAATATTATAAACTTCAGGAAAAAAGGTTGAAAAAGTCAAGTCTGGCAGATTATTTTTTTCCTGCTAAAAACTGATCTTTACAATGGCAAAGAATAATTCATGTTTTTAACCTCTAGCTAATCTTCTGTGTTACAGATGTGCTAAAGACCTCTCAAGAGCAGAGCTACTATTCTTGTTTCATTTCACCTAAATACAGGGTCATCTCAGTAAACTATTCTTTCCAAGAAAGAAAAGCTGCAGACTGACCATCATTTTGCCTTGAAAACATTTCTCTGTAAAGATAAGTGCCAGTACCTAATGAGTATCATTTAACAAAACCATGCTTCCTGAGCCAAGGTTTAGTTTGTTTCCCAAAGAGCAACAAAAGCCTCTTCCAGTTACACAGTTCAATTGTATCAACAGCGATATTTTTTCCTCTCACTTTTATCTCCCCTAAATTTCCCACATCCTCCACCGATAACAAACAGTCCCAACACATTCTTTATAAATCCCGCTCCGCTGGCAACCCATGAATCATCCGACAACATAACTGCTCTTGCATGCAGGGCATAGCTAAAGGTTGCCCTATGGCACAAGGCCAACATAACACATACACTTGCTCTTAAGACACTAGGAGTCAGCATGGTTACACTGAGTCCCTTTCTCAGAAAAGAGCTCTACTCGTTTTCTGCATTTTTTTTTTTTTTTCAGTAATCACAAATTGAAATAGGCTCTGTGCTTGACTTGCAGCAGCCAGTTTGTGCTCATGAAGTTCACGTCACAAAGGAAAGCCCTCTCCACTTTCCCAAATGTCCACATTCACAGCCTTTTTCTATTAAAGCCTTTGCAAACTGGATCTGCAGAGTTTCAAATTCAAAATGATGGAAGTTCACAAATATGCCTTTCAGCTTTCTTTTAATACTCGCCACAGCCTGTGGGGCCAAACATATTCCTGAATGTTATACACCAAGCATTTATAATAGGGTTCCAGAGAAATCCTTTGTTGTACAAATACTTAATTACTGTACTTATACTATGTCATTTTCTATGAAAACACACACACCAGTCTGAGTTGTGATTGTTCTGTAATCTAGCCCTGACTTCCCTGCTTTTTACTTAAACAGAATAAAAATCTGTTCTCTCCATGTGTGAAAAAAAATTTCTCACAAGTGGCTTTCTGCTCCTGCAAATTACAGGAATTCCTGTACAATAGATCAGGAGAGTCTGACACTTCTTAAAAAAGGATGGGGAGGAATCATCTCCACATGTTTGCATATTAAAATAAGCAACATTTTTCACTCTTTTTTCACACTCAAAAAAGGGTGAAAACAAGTCACAGTAAATAATTAAAGTTAAACCCCCAGGGGCTAACCGGAAACAAAGTAGGACTACACAAAATATTTCAGTGAAGGTTATAAAGAGTAACATTTAAATAAAAGATGGCTCAATTAGGTAACTAAATGAAATATCACTTCAAATCACATACCTTCTCATCAGCCACAGTAATACTTTGTGGAATTCCCACCCCAATATGTCCCCTCCTGCAACAAAGGGTTAATAAACCCAGCAGCTACAGCAGCACCTCAGGTACCAATTCTTTGCGACAGATCCCCATTCATTTCAGGCAGACAGATGAACTCTAGCCACAAAACCATTAAAAGAAAAATTCAGCTTCTACTGCTTTTATTACCTTTGAGGAAGAAAAAGAATCATGTTACAGTCCTGCTATTTGGTTTAGCTGCTGAGAAACTGTTTTAAATTATAGCACTCTTGCTCCATCCTGGTCAGCACTGTGCATATAGAGAAAGAATAGGGGAAAAGCAGTAACTTCCCCTTTTCCGCACACCCCAAGACTGCCAGAAATACAACAAATTGCTTACAGGGAATTTAGCTACAGCAAACTAAACCTACTTATCTCTGTGATTGATACTTTCACAAGGAACACTACCAGTTCCATTTCAAAACTCCTTGCTGGTCAATGCAGCCAGAAAGCAGCCTTTCAGTAGTAGTACACATACTGCATCTAGGAAGAGGTGAGAAAGCCTGCACCAGGATGAAAAATCAATTCTAAAGCCACTCGTAGCCCACTGCATCCTGGGGAAGAAAGATGAAACGCTTAGTATTCCCCCCTCAGATAAAATGTATATCTTAATGTCAAAGTAGCTCCCAGCATTACCTAAAACCAGGGAAATCCTTTAACCAAGAACAAAGGAGTCAAGATGAAGCTTTTGAAACATCCCAGACTTCATGCAACAACTGTATGAAGCAACATCTAAACAAGGCAAGGAGCAGCGTATTAAAGACTCCAAACTGCTTGAAGCTTCTCAGCATTCCTTTGTTTAAAATTATTAATGACAACAAAAATGACAGAATTTTGTTAGCAAGAGAGCTTCCTTGCAACCAAGTATTGTTAGAAAATGAAAAAAGGCACACAAATGGATGAAAGGACATGGACCTGTTGGAGTATGTCCAGAGGAGACCACCAAGATGATCAGAGAGATGGAGCACCTATCCTAGGAACACAGGCTGAGAGAGCTGGGTTGGTTCAGCCTGGAGAAGAGAAGGCTCTTCTATACTGTGAGGGTGGTGAGACACTGGCACAGGTTGCCCGGAGCAGTTGCGGCTGCCCCATCCCTGGCAGCATTCAAGGCCAGGTTGGATGAGGCTTTGAGCAACCTGGTCTAATGGAAGGTGTTCCTACCAGAGCAGGGGGTTAGAACTAGATGAGTTTTAATGTCACTTCCAACCTAAACCATTTTATTACTCTATGATTTTTTACAGTGTATTCTGTTAAAATGGAAAGTTAATTCTAGAACATCCCATGCATTTCTCTGAATAACACCTATGCATTTCCCCCATTTTACTGGGGCAGAAGCTCCTATTTACCTAGCCACTATTTTGGTACTTAGCATCTTCAGACACTAAGACTGGTTACCTAACACTCTGGTACTACCAATGTACACATATTTGATCCCACGCACTGGGAGTAATCCCATAAAAATCAAATCCTCTATAGCATAGAAATATAATATTTGTGACTTGCCTGTGATAATACAGTAAGCCTGGGATAAAATTAGGAACATAGGTTCTTGTCTCCTGTTCCACATACCACTGGATTACTCAGCTTCCTTCCTCTGTTCACAGTTGGGGGTATCCCCCTAAGGAATATATTTCTGTATTACAACCACTGGGCTATTTTAATACCTCTTCAAAGCTCAAGACCTAATTGAAACCATCCCAAAAAAACACAAGTCTGAGCCATACAACTCAGCTGGGCAGAGCTACATTAAAAGACAGGCTATTCAGAGACATGGTATGTGTAACTCCCGTACTTTCTCTCATCCAGCATGCTATCCAAGACATTTATCTCCTCAGAGCATTTAGAAACACGGCAAGCAAACCACAATGGGCCTCTCAGTTATGAGCATCTTCGGGTTCTGAAGAAGAATTCGGGTGCTGCCTTAGGACAGAAAACACTATATATGAAACTATTTGAAGGGCCATGGTTGCTTAACCACCCTTCTTTTATAACCTCAGATCTTGTTAATACACTAAATTCAGTGTGTAAATACACTTGACTGGCTTTACTACTAAACCAGTAATCTAGTCTTTTTAATGTCAAATATAAAATTATTTTGAAAAAAAAAAAATTGAAGTTAGACTAAGTAAAAGAAATTGTTATATTTGTACATCACTTTTTAATAAATACCCTTTTCATTCAGGCTGTAAAATGGAAATGTTATCAAGGAAGACAGAACTACTATTTTTCACTCACAGTTCAAAATCTGGGGGTTTGAAAGCTGTGTCCTATGCCTAGTGGTGCCAATGAAAGTTTCTGCACTAGCTGCGTATGTCATTTCTGTTCTCCAGTAAAACAAGCAGCAAATACAATGCCAACACTCATTAGTAAAATAAAATGTCTTAATTCCTTGTACTTAATGAGGCTTTTTGTGAAAATGCCTCTTTTTGGCATATCCACTCTAAATTGAGCATTTTAACTCTTAATTTCACTTCTACCTCCCACTTCCCTAAACTCAATACCAAACACCAAACAATGCACTGTCATTGAAACAAACAACGCAGTCGCAGTTACTTCACTGCTAAGGTAGCACATGTGGTTTCTGCAATGGTTTCCATTCTAGGAACGCCAATATACCAGCATAATTTCTGCCTTAACAACATCTAAGCCACTAGTGGCTATTTTCTTCAAAGCCAGTAAAACAAGGAAAAAAGCATAAAAGGAGACAAGAAATTACTGTTGAAACTTCTGAATTTTTAGACCACAACAAAAAGAATGAAATTACAGTATCATTTTAATTAAATATGATATACTTAATCAGAACAGCCCTTTCTCAAAGATATCTCAACGGAAATTGGATTCAGATGAATGCTAAATGGCAGCAATTTAGTAAGGAAAGTACAGTCTGAACAAAAATTATTCTTCACAGGGGAAGAGTCAATAAGTGTAATGAAAAGTGTGCTGTTTCACAGGTATTTTCCAAATACGAAATGCTTTTCCAGTCACGCTTTTTGTAAAATAGATACTGCTTAAAACAATTAAGGGCCACTCTTAGCTTTGTCAATGTGAATTAGAGGCAAATCCAGGTCACTGAAGTAACATCACTACAAAAGCAGCAGCTTTGGGCCTGTAAAAGAGAATCCGTTATGAAAAAGGAACCAAATAGTAATTTTTGTAGTATTGTATTGTCAATCTCATTTTAAGAGTTTTGATACTTCAGTGCTGCTTCTTACATGAAAAAGGTTCTTTCACTAAGCAGGCAAAGGGGAGAACATATTCTGAGGACCCACGACAACAATTCAGGACTCCGTTTTCTTAACAAATGTATTTACCTCTGAGCAAGATGGATCCGTTCTTTCCTTTAAATACAAGAGAAGGAACTTTAAGAACTCAAAACTGCCAAGGAGAAATGCATTACACCAGGAACATATCTTAAGCTTGAAACCCTTATTTTCTCCATAGAAAAGCAATTACTTGTTAAACAAGAGAAAATTAATCAATGAACCAAGATCCCATAAAATCAGGTTTCTTCTGCAGAAATTTAGGTATTTCCTAAGCTTATTTAAAAATTTGTTGAAAAGTTCGCTGTTGACCAAGTTTAAAATGCTCACGAGTGAATTTTATGTACATTTGAAACACTGTTCTATCACAATAGTTTCATTACTCATTATAATTATTCATTATTTCATGAAGACAACTTAAAGTTAGGACTGTCTAAAGGAGATTCTCTATCTACTTGACTAGACTTCCAGAAAAACAAATGCAACTGTGTGCTTTAAAGATATCTGCATTACTTTCTGATATGTTACTCTAGCTCAGTGTTAAAACTAAAGCTCCCTAAGGAATCATAAAACTGAGATGGGGAAAAATCTAAAGACTGAACAACACTGATATATGAAGCATGTAAAACCATCTCAAGGTTTTGATCACCTGTAAGCAACCTAGAACCTCCTGCTGCCATTTGGAACACACCAACAGACTGAGATCCAAACAGATTTGAAGTTGCTGTCAGAAACACTGCAAATAAACTGTGATAGGTACTAAAGGGAAATGTAACTATGTAAGCCCAATGTGAAAAGAATAAATGACATGTTTAACCTGGAAAGTATTTGGAAATATAAACCACCAACTAATATAATGAAACCAGACCCTAACCCTCCATGTTAGACTCTTAAGATTAAAAACATAACTTCAGAGCTCAAAAAGATCTCACGGATGTCAAGCCTCTCAAATATAGGAGAAAAGAAACAAAAAAACAAACCACCCACCACCCCAGAACCCCATCAGTTATGATTCAGACCGTTGTTAATGTAGTTTCCTCAGGTCCCATCAGCTCATATTGTTTCATGCTCTTCATAGTCAGACTTTAACATCATCAGTTGGCTAACAAGGATAGTGGATAGTCTAGTTGGCATGTTACTAAAAACTGTAAGTTATTCTGGATCTTCCCAGTAATTTAAGATTTAGTCATGAGTTTGCATCCCCCCTGACTGGTGACTGTATTACTGATGGTTGCCACAATATTTATACATACATATGTATATTCTTATTAGGAATATACACATGTTCATTAAATGGAGATCAAGCAGACTGATTTCTTATTTTCATTCAGTAAGATAACTGATTGTCTAGACAAAGGAAATGCAGTAGCTTTTATAGTCTGGACTTCAATAAAGCAGTTGATATAGTGGCTTTTCAAAATTTATTAGTTAGAAAGAAATTAGAGAGAATAACAGACTGACTAATCAGGAAATGGCAGGGTTGAAACAGTAATAAGAGTTCCCTGAGATTCAGTGGCAGGGCTAATTTTATTTCAGATTTTCACTGAACACTACGGCAAAAATTGCAGAAGCTTCATAATAAAATTTAAAAGGCAGAATCTGTAACAAGTAAAACCACAAAGGGATACAGAAAGAATTACACACGGGAGACCTGAGTAACAGACACGTAACTGTATCAAGTACAAGGCAACGCATTCAATTAGTAACAACTAGCACTTCCTCTACAAGCTAGAAGCATGCCAGTTCAGAAAACAGCAGCAGAAAGACTTAAGCATACCATTCATCGGCAGGCTGAGTGAGAGGCATCAACAACTTTGAAAAAAGCAAATTCCTTTTCAAATAGATCAGGAAAGGTATTTCCACTTTATCAGCAATACTGTATACACTTGACATTCATACTCAAGAAACAGGAAAGAATGCTGGTAAGAATGGTGAACCACTTTTAGGTAGTAAGACTAAAATAGTTCAATTTATTATTTGTTTTTTTAGCATCAGAAAACAAGTGCTGAAAGGAGAAACGAGATATGATTATTTTAAATTAATGCAACTGCCCATTAACATCAAAGGAAGGAGATCTATTTAAACTAAGGCAGTACTCCCCAGACCTTAAAACTGGGGCTGCTGGAAATCAGAGAAGGTCAATGGACCTTCCAATTTCATATTCTCACTGATATTTGACACAAGAGACATTCTTAGCATATGCTGATAAAACAAATCAAAGTTATACCCCTCCTCCAAAAGACCATATTTTTGAATGTAATTGACACATTGTAAATTGCCTTTGAGCTTTACTCCCCTTGAATTCTTTTGGGCACTGCTTGGCTGCTGTTACACCTGCATTGCCCTGAGGGCTATGACTGCTATTCTAGACCAGAGCACAGATACCCTGCTATGAAGTCTGAATCATTTTTAACCACTTAGCCTATGTACATCCAATATGCAGCATGACAAATTCAGACAAATCTGAATTCCTGTCTGGTTCTGAGGTGCTTGAATGAGCATTGTCCTGCTTATAATAGTTATTGTTGTGCTAATTACATATATCCATATGAGCACAGATCAGTATTTTATTCCACACACTTCTTATCAGCCTATACTCCATTTCAAATTAAATGGAAAGAAAAACAAAAAAGCTGAAAAAACACACTCCTCCAAAAAAACACACAATGAAAAAAAAACCCACACCCAAACCAACCCCCCCCAAGAATCAAAAAATTACTACCTATTTTAAAATTCATTTTAAGAAATATTCCTTATGACATATATTCACACTGCCACAATAAGAGATATTCCTGCACCAAAATCCCCTTATACTTTAAAGAGTTTAGCCTTAAATCTTCATAAATTTAGCCTGAAGCCAGTTTTCATGCCCAGCAAAACTCAGAGACCATGAATTTATAAAGGACATGCTGACAGAGCTGAACTTTTATCAAAGTATTCTCACTGCTATATTAAACACTTAATTTCCTTTCCAGTAGTCCTATATAACAAACATTTAGAAGCAAAGGATCACAGCCTTCACAGACTTCCCTGTGACTCTAAGAACAAGAGTAATGAAGATATTATTTATACCTCAGTTCAAAAACGTAACTGTTAATTAAAAAACAAGGACACAGGCTGAATCCAAATTTACTAATTGTCTTTTAACCCTTTTATTTATTAAAATCCCCCTTTGTCACATATTTACTATTGCTTTACCTCTTTCAAAACAAAAATCTTCATTCTTTTTCTGAGACTCAAGTAATTCAGATTCAGTGCACCTGCTCTCACTGTTCTGAATAGTCAATTCAATTTTTAGATGGCTTTAATTCACTGAACTAACCAACATCAATCTTCATTCCCTCTAGAAAACAAAACAAAATACAAATTTTACACATTAAAAAACACGCCATGCTTTTGAACTGAACAGTCCATTTACAAAATATAGAAGACATTACACAATTCCTAATTGTGAAATTCTAACCAAATTCCACAATATACTTCTCTCCAGGCATATAAGACAAAATTATGTTATAGTAACAACCTGCATGTTGAAGTTCAAAGAACAGTAGACAGAATGACAGACTAAACACAGTGATATCTACTCAGTTTCTCAAGAGAAATGTGAGGGAAGCTGCAGATCACATTAGTAATGTTTTGGAATTCATTTCAAAATGTTTCAACGGAAACAGTCTGTTCTGCTCAATTACTACTTCATTATGGTTATGGCAACTCTTTCCTGAAAATACTTCATCTTGACGACATGCTGATTCTCTATAAACCTCCCAGGCATGGGTTTCCAGATTCTTTATTCCAAAGGTGCTCCTACCCAATGTTCAATCCTCAGAGTCTTCATCTCACTGTACTTGCACCTAGTAAAACTGCATTAAAACCTGAGTTTCTCCCCCTTCTTTCAGGACCTAGTAAAACTGCATTAAAACCTGAGTTTCTCCCCCTTCTTTCAGGGCCTATCAGCCATATATAAGTGAATTTCTTCATCTTGATTTTGTAAAATAATCACCAAGACAAGGACTAGATGCTGAGACACTGTTCTCCCCCGGACTGCCTAAAGTCTCTATGTATCACTGTGTAGGCTAATATACCTCCCACCCCCCATCTGATTACAAGACAGCTGTAATCAATTTTCCTGTTACAGATGACTGTTAGAAGTCAGTCTGAGGTACGATCTGATGGCCAGGAATGTATTTCATCCAGACTACTGGTCGATTAACCCGTGAAAGGGTACTTGACCTCCATCTTGAAAGTTTGTGGAGCAGACTGCTTTTGTGTCGGCACATGGACATCTGTAAAAGAGATGCTATAGTGGACACCAATTTGGCAATGTTAGAGTCACATTTTTCAAAAGTACGTAGAGTCTGAAAATGGTGTTGGCAAACTTCTTTAGGCAGCTTTAAAGGCATCTAAGTAGGTATAGGTTAACTAGAAGTACCTCAAGTAGCTAAAAATGGGAAAATTGGAGCTTAACTTCATTAGAATCCATACAGCAGTCCACTGGCATCTTTAGGTGTGTAAATATCTCCAGTCTGAATATCTTTCTAAATTCAACCCACAAGCCTTAGCATAATCTTCAGCTACAGTGAAAACTAATGTGGAGGAAGCTAAGGGGGAAGAGAAAACAATCAACACCTCACGTTTGATTGCTATAAAGCACCTTAAACAATCCAGTACCATTCCAGATCTTTCAGGGTTTTTTTCCAGTCCAGTGTATAAGCTATGATTTCCTCAATGTCTACTGTGGCATATGAGTTGGTTGCATTCTTTATCTGTTAAGAGAATATCTGGAAAACTGGCTTTTTTTCTTGATTTTTGTTTGCACTGGAGTGGAGCATCTATGCTAAAACACAAAAAATAACAGATAAAGTGACATGAAAGAGAGCCTGCCACAAATTACATAAACCCCAAGGTGAACAAAAATTATTTAAGAATCAACTCAGTCTTTGCAGCTGCCAACTGAACAAATATTCAATGAAATCCATGCCAAAAAATTCTCTTTTATTCAAGAGTAACGTGTCTTCTGCTTTAAAAGACAGCCTAATGAGGAAGGACCATGAAACTGAGGCTGTCACAAGCCTCAGTGTCACTTTTCATAAGTCTAGACATTCACCAGCAGACCAAATAAAGCTGACTAAAGTCCTTTTGTGAAGGTTTTAGTGCCTCTGTCAAGCCTTAGCTAGTTAGAGCTGCTAGCTCTGCACCACCAGGTTACTGCCATGCTGGTTGCCCCGGTGCAAGCTGCTCTAGTCAAATGGGGCCCCTACACCAACAAAAAGCGCTGGGGAGTCCATGGCAAATCACATCTGACTCACTACTGAAGCACATCTTCAAGTTTCTGAACCGAACAATAGGAACTCCAACAGTAAGTTGTGACATGAGCGTATCAAAATTTCACAGGGAATTCAACAAGTTCCATGAAGATCAGTGAGGCATCCATCCTTGCTTTTTCTCTTTACTTTTCTTCAACAAATTCCTTTTCCATCCCAAGTAAGACTGTTCTGAAAATACTAGATTCATATATGATTTCTGGAGACATTTCTGTACATTTACAGTACAGAAAGTTTTCATTAGGAAGAAATTTTCAGAGTTAAGTTACATCCAGAGCTCAATTCAAATGCTTTAAAAATACTAACAGCTCTTGGGGAGGAAATGCAGCTTGCACTGACATACTGCAAACGTCATTTTCCATCATAAAAACTGCTGCAATTAATATTATCTTTAAGACTGCCCAGAGAATCCAGTTAAACAGAATGTCTTTGCTCATTCGGGAAGTATCTTACTTCAATAAATCCTTGCTCATGATGAGGATTTACTCCTGAAACAGAAGTCTGGTTCCCTATGTTCGTCCATGTTCTTGACTCAAATAGCTACAGCTGCCTGTCAAACACCTCCTAATACCTTCAGTAAGGTATGACTTGAGCTTTTATCTTTAAGCAGTGTGTAGCATTGCCATCTCTCAGTCAAACAGTTGTTAACTCCAGAGGTGAGTACATTTAACTTTAAGAGTATCTCTTTCTCTTCCTCTATAGAAACTACATTTGCACGTGACAAGAGGGTCCAATTCCTTGTCACAATACTGCCGTACAGACACACTTTCTGCTGGAGGTCTGGCAGCATAGTTTGCAAAATACTCCTGAGAGTTCTCCTATAAATAATGTGCAGCTAGGTCTCATTGACAGAAATTGACATACTCAACTGCTTTCCACAGGGTAAGCACACTAACCCCATACTACAGACAGGCTTGCCTGAACTCTGAAGCTGTCCAAACAGATCAAGCACAAAGGGAAAAGCACTGTGGCCTTTTATCCAGATACCCCCCCAGCTAAGTAATTTCTGTGTGGCACAGACACTTTCAGCCTGAGGTAGAGCTGTTAGATTGTTAGAAGCAACGTGGGCAGGAGCTGAAGGGCCATGCAGCTCACAGGTTCAGCATCCTCCAGCGTACTCCGAAGACAATTCACACTCTTCAGCCTACACATTATATATAAGGATTTATGCATACGTGAGGATAGAAAATTTGCCATCAAAAGGCATGCATAGAGACTGCACACTTTGCAAAACTTTGTAATGGTGCTATATTCAAGATACAATTAGATAACCAACATTAAAATAATTATCTGCTGCCATGAGGCTTTTATTGTAAAAATGGGATGATACACATGCAGATTTCTTCAGACTAACAGGGCCACCACTGTCCTTCCTTGCACAAATATTTAACAGTGAATAAATTGCTGCAAGTTAATATTCAGTACCAAAATATTCTGAATATAGCAACATTTTCAGAAAACCCCAGAGGAGACACAGTACATGCTGCAAACAACTCTGTATTTGAACTAATGCCACCAGAGAAATACTGTGGTCACACGTTTCCTCCACTTTCAGATACAGACATTAGAGGGAAGGACTGATTAACAGAACTGGTAAAAATCCAATTCTGGATATGAAGCTGCCAATGTAACAATAAAAGCTCTGCTTCTTCAATTTTCCTCTCTAAAAAGGAAAGGTTAAGGAGAGACACAGTTAATTTCATTACTGGTTACAAGGGCCATATAGATTTAGAAATAGGAAAAAGTACTAAGGAATAAGTAAGTAAATAAAGATACCTGCTATGATAGCCTGCATTTCAGCTCTTTTCTTCTAACATCCTGAAGAAACCATACCTCAAAAAGTAGAACCTTTTCTAACACACTCTGTGAATGTAAATATACGTACACATGCTCCTTCAGTATACATAGGAACTGTTCTGTTTACATAGGACACTGACCTTCAATGCTATTCAGCATTTCGATACAGACCATTTTCATCTTCCTTAGGATTTTGTTATTATTGACTCTAGAAATAACATATGGAAGAAAAGTCAGAGCACTAAACAGCACACACTGCTCTTTTAGACCATGTGGGACAAACTCCAATCTTTTTACCCAGCTTATAAAATAAACTACTTAAACATGATCTTCTCAATGATCTGAAAACTGGGAAAGGAGGAAGAGATTAAAAAGGAACAACTGAAGCCCTCCTCTAAAAATGAATTTAAAAAACTTCATGTAAAGAAATGTACCCTTCAGAATTTCAGCCTTCTCTCTTGAAAATGTTATTATTGCTCAGATACTAACCTATATTCTGGGCTGCAAGCAGCAACCTCACCCTCAGACTTCCTGCCAGCCCAGGCTCCAGAAATTATGCCATGTGGGAATTTTGACTCACCCAGTCAGCTAGAGCTGGCAAGTTTAAAGTACCATCAGGCCAAGGATATTGCTAGAAACAAACCCTTTCCCCCTAAAAGCATCCCCTAACCAAACCAAAACCACTTCAAGAGAAATAAATCATACAAGATGGAACATACTTGGCCCTCTTTCCCCCAGCATTTCAAGGCTCCTATGACCAATACCACCACTTAAAGCAGGATTCATTTCATGGAAGACAAGAAAATAAACTAACTTCAGAAATTTGAGGCAAAACCAAATGCCCCCAAACCCACAGTATTTTCTGGTAAAGTGAGGTGTTGCTACAGGTGTTCTCACAGCATCAGCATTGGCTAATTTGGGAGAAAGTGTTTATCTGCTTAAAATAAGTGCTAATAATAATGTACAATTATTATATTAATTCAATCACAATTAAATGTTTCCCTCTTTGAAAAAGGCAACTTAAATATTTCATTGAAAAATTAAGTGGCTTTACTAAAGTATGATAAGCTTTTTCTCATAGTTTGTAGCACTAAATCTGAATGAGCCATGAATAAATCACAAGAATGAGAAATCACAAATAAATTGAAGTTACTTGAAATTACTATTTTGGTGTAGGTAAGCAAACTACACACAATTCTATATTCCCTGAATAGGACTTTTTTTTTAAGATAGTAACAAATAGACTTCCATAACTCATTATATTGCATTTGCTAGTAATACCAGCACATACTGGCTGCGTTTTTCAAGGAAAATAAAACATGCATTTTACTTACAGTTGTTTTAGCTACTAAGGCTCTAAGTTCCATGTTTATAGAGGCTGAAACTGAATTTTCATACTCAATATCACACACACACAAAAATTACAATTTATTATACTCAATATTAGCATATTAGTGACTGCAGGAGCAACTGACACTAACACCACCACCTAACCTAAAAGCCTTAGGCACAGAAAACAAGAATGTGCAGGTATAGTGTAATTACATGGACTCTTGATTAGCAAAGCAATTCTAGAGAAGCATGGTCTTCATTTTACCTAAGCTTTCTACTTCCATCACACAACTTTGTACTCTTTGTATTATTCTTATTTTAGTGAATTCTGTATTCAGAATTTGTTTGTATACAAACTCAAAGACCTACTATCTTGAGGCTTCATAGTATTGATAGCTATTTCCCCAGCAACTTCTTCCATAGCCTAATGTGTCATTACTCTTTCTAACAGTAATTTCAAAGGAACTGGAACTTGAACTCCAAAGATCCAGCTCTACCTGCACACAAACACACACATCCAGCTCTAACAGTATGCAAGAGTGAGATAGAAAGGGGTGGGCTATTTAAGTTCTTAGCATATCAAAGTTTGGCCACACTTTATACTTCAATCTCTCTGCCTCTGCATATGAGTCTCCTTTCCCCCGACACTTTCTGCCTGTCACATCCCTAGCAATCTTTTTGCTTGGCCAGCTACTTCCCATCTCTCATTTGCATGCCCAAATCAAATTTCAACAGTCATGAAACAGAAAACAGCCAAACAAATTACTTCAGCGTGATGTGTCATCTAGGATAGCAATGATGGGACTACCCTGCTATGCACTACTCGATTGGTCCTCTAGAACACATCTGGAACTGAGACTCTGAGATATTTCCTACCCTTCCAGTATGCACTTTGTATTGGAATGTTGGCCGGATACTCACCACATCTCTCCTCCTGGTTTCTAGGAGAAGACTTGTAACTGATAAGGTCAAGGCTGTCTTAACAGACAATGAATCTCTGGACACGAGTCTCACACAGTATTGTCTATACATGGAAACAGTCTTTCAGGAAGCCTCTCAATGGAACAGGGTATGTGTATCTACATTTTAATTTATACTGCAAGGACAGTTTTTTTCTGTCATACCCAAGCCTGAAAGCCATTTGGGCATAGTCAATTATTCAGAAACTTTCTTGTCATAGGGGTGATGTTATTTCAGAACAGGGTAGCAATAACTGGGCAGTAACTGTCCAGAGCTTCCACATAGAGAGATAATTTCTTGAGCAAGAGCCTTGCAATTACTTCTTTTTGAAGAGCTGCCAAGTTATTCCCCAGGAACAGAGGCAGTGAGGATCTATAGCTATAACAAATCAAGGACCTCCATGCTTGATTTCACTAAGGCAGCTGTGTGTCAGGATCCAAGCCTTGCAAGCATCTCAAAGACGCACTGGCTGCTGCCTTCTACAGGAAATAAATCACATTTGTCCCACACAACACAGATTTTGTCAGGAAGCACACTATCCTGTCTGAAGTAATCTCACCAGAGAAATAGTTTTCTCCAAAACCAAACTTACAAATCTGTATTTTATGACAAAACAGATCCATACAACAGCTCATGGTGCAGATGCTGTTGCAATCAAAGGAATTAGCTTTTATCGCTCAATGCATCTAGAAAAAAAAGTTTAGAGAGCTTTTGACTGCTTCTGACACTCCCAGTAAAACTTCTAAAGGGTAAAGAAGGGAACATAAAACTGTGATCCAATGCTGCTTCTGGTCCTGCTCCCAGATTTGGGTGGAAGTAGTGCAGACATAAACTTGCTAGACAGTAACACACCTGCCTAATTTTGTGCTAACATGCAAAAGAGAGAAGGTAGTATCCTCCACTCTTACTTCTGCTCCATAGAGATCCAGTGATTTCTTTGTTTTGCCTAACAATGCACAGTGACAAATGCCCATAGTCTTATATAGAACCAAAAACCTAAGCAGTATAGGCAACAATATGTAACCATGAGACACACAAAGCAAGAACACTTCACCCTCCACCAGAAATAATTGTACATATCACGTCATATCAATGTACTACACACACAGCTAAAAAGTTTTCTTCTAATCCTGCAAGAATACATACTCTAGTACTGGTACAAATGTACTACTCCTTGATGTGCATGACAACAAACTTGCTTATCAACTTGTAGACAAAACAATTTTTTTTAATTTCTTTCTAGTGAAAGCCTCAATTTCACTTGAATATGGCTCAGGTGTAATATTTACAGTCAAAACTGATAGAACAGTCTTTGCAAATTGCTATCTCTGGTTTTGTTCTAAACAAAGTTACCTCAGAAGCTCTATGAACCATTACATACAAACCATTACAATGTTTGTTTTAAATACTGTGCCTTACTAATACATGCTGAAGCTGGCAGAGAAACTGGGGAAGAACAACAAAGATAGGGGAAGGAGGTATAAGGAAAATAGACACAGTGTTCCCTACTCCAAATTGAAATAAAATTAAGTTAAATTAAGTTAAAAAAAAAAAAAAAAAGGGGAGAAAATGAAATCTTACTAAAATTGTTTGGATAATTGTGACTTGCAGCTTTTTCATTTCACATTAGTGAGACTGCATATACGACAAAGGATATAAGGATAATAAGACTGCAAGAATAAGCATCAACAGCTGCATGGTACTATAAAAAACTTCAACTATTCTTGTTTTAAAAATATCATAGTTGTGATGAAAAGAACTCCAGAGGGGAAAAAATATAAAGAAAGAAAAAATCCACCAAATTCTCAACACCCCAGAATGCTGGGAAAACACATCAAACATACTAAACATAATCCTATCTAATGTCACTGTGCCAGTGACTGCTCGACAAAGATCCATGACCTCATCAATGAGAAATAAATTCAAGGTGAGGGAAGGCAGCTTACTTCTCAGTGAAAGGAAATCTCATATACCACAAGTGCTGTAACACTACAAAGGAGCTGATACTGTGTCCAATGCAGTAACTGCTTTGTACACTGAAACCCTGAGTTCAACTGTTGATGTTTGTAATGTTCATTCACATTTATGTTGTAGAGATTTTGAGAAAAGCAAATGCACCACACTTTGATCATGCTACTGACTATATTTGTTCTTTGTTCTCCTGGTTTTCCAGCCAACACTGCACAAACTGCAAATGGTTTATTAAAAAACTGCATGTTAGAAAGCCGGATTTTTTCCCACTCCTTTTATGATCATGCAATCCACGGTGAAGAGGACAAAACAAAGAACAGATCAAAACAAAATCCTCATTTCTGGCATGAAAAAAGGCAAGCATGGAGAATTTCAGCCACATGGGAATTTGCTTCTGTAGCATACTGCATAATGATTGCATAAAGAGGCTTTGATTACTGTAAAATTCAATGATACATGCATTTCTAACAACATTGGAATTCCTAAATTATTACATAAACCTTGCATGTTTATTCATCAAATATTTAAAGTACAGCATAATTCAAACCATTTAACTAGTTTACTCTGAGAGCAATTTATTATGCTCTTCTAACAGAAACTTGCTCAAGAAGATAGTCTCATGTTAAGTCCAATGCATGCAATTCTTTTTTTAATAGAGTTATTTCCTCAGCTTTACTTTAAAAGTACAAAATTTCAAACGCAAAAACTTCCTGGTGCAAATATATCCATAACTGTAAAGAACACTCTTGTGAGACACATGGTAATGGAGAAAAATGTTTTAATAAACTGAATTTGTTCTGTTTTCCCAGAACATACACCCAAAAACTTGAAAAGAAAAATCTCTTTCCAAACTGATTTTAAGTACCTGCTTTCATAACACAACAGCAAAAGCAGATTTATCTCTGCTCCATACATATTTCTTTTCATCCTTTCAAACCTTATTGCATCTAAATACATTAAGTATTATATTTTTGAAATATTTTTGCCACTGAAGGACTAGATTTTAAATACGCTGAACTTTTTACTTTTTACATCAATATTGGTAAGTGCCTTTCTCTGAGGAGAGATGGAGGAGGTAGCTAACAAAGTTAGCTTTTGCACAGGAGTTAGTGGGGCTCATCGAAAGAGCTTTAAATTAGATTTGAAGGGGAAAGGGGGTAAAACCAGGCTTACCTGACATAAGCCTGGGGGCCCAGTGTTAGAAGGATGGTGTGCTAGCAATGTCCTTAGGTCTGCCATCTCATTGGAGGTAGGGGACGGAGATCTAATTGTCAGCAAAGACACAAGGGCTATTGATGTGTTAGAAACCACTGAAGCACCAGAGAATGGTCACATAGGAATTAGGGCTTCTCCCTGAAAAAAGGTGGGGATCAATAGCCCAGCTGAAGTGCATTGACACCAACGCATGCAGCATGGGCAACAAACAGGAAGAGCTGGAAGCCATTGTGCAGTAGGAAAACTACAACATAGTTACCATCACAGAAACACAGTGGGATGACTGACAACTGGAGTGCTGCAATGGATGGCTCTAGACTCTTCAGAAGGGAGAGGCAACGAAAGAGAGGTGGTGGAGTAGCCCTGAATGTTAGGGACTGTTTTGATTATCTAGAGCTTAATGATGGCAATGACAGGCTTGAGTGTCTATGGGTAAGAATCAGGGGAAAGGCCAACAAGACAGGTATAGTGGTGAGAGTTCGTCACAGACCACTTAACCAGGAAGAAGAGGCAGATGAAATGTTCTGTAAGCAGCTGAGAGAAGTCTCACAATTGCTAGCCTGCATTGTTGTGGGGGACTTCAACTTACCAGATGACTGCTGGAAACACAACATAGCAGAGAGCCAACAGTCTCAAAGGTTCCTGGAGACCTTCCTGACTCAGCTGGTGAGTGAGCCAACTAGGGAAGGCACCCACTGGACCTGTTTGTGAACAGAGAACGACTTGTGGGTGATGTGATAGTTGGAGGCCATCTTGAGCACAACGATCATGAGATGATAGAGTTTTTGATTCTTGGAGAAGTAAGGATAGGAGGGTCAGCAGAACTGCTACCTTAGACTTCCGGAGGGCAGACTTCAGCCTTTTTAGGAAACTGGCTGACAGAATCCATTGGAAGGAAAGTCTAGGAAAGCTGGAAATTCTTAGAGAAGGAAATCTCAAACGTGCAGGAGCAGGCTACCCCCATGTGCCAAAAGATTAGCCAATAGAAAGAGGACTGGCATGGCTGAACAGACAGCTTCAGCTGGAACTCCAGAATAAATAGAAGACCTTATGAACTTCAGCAAAACGGGTGGGCAACTCAGGAGGACTACAAGGATGTTGTGAGGTTATGAAGGGAGAAAATTAGAAGGGCCAAAACCCAACTAGAAATTAATCTGGCTACCGCTGCTAACAACAAATACAAATGTTTCTATAAATACAGTAGCAAAAAAACGAGGGACAAGAAGAATCTCCATCCTTTACTGCAAACACAGTTACAAAGGACGAGGAAAAGGCTGAGCCTACTTAATGCCTTCTCTGCCTTAGTCCTTCATAGTAAGGCCAGTCATTCTCCAGGTACCCAGTCCCCTGAGCTGGAAAAGCTGATCATTCACCTGATAAGAAAGGGAAATCATTAGTGAGGACAGATCTTATCCTTTGAGTCATTCAAACATTCCCATGTTGCTGTCTTTAGTACAAGGAAATCCTTCATTCTTGCAGTGCCGGGGCCGCCCATGAGGGCTGCAGCACCCTGCTTGACAAGAGCACTAGCCACCCCTCCTGAGGAGCTGCTCCTCCAGTGTCTCCTCCAAGGAATGCCAGGTCAAAGGCACTATGAAGGAAAGCATATCAACCATTTGAAAGGAAAGAAGCATGCTCTTCAACCTGAGGTCATGTTTTCACAGCCAGCTTGCTTCACACTTACTAATGGAACACCATACTCTCCTTCGTCTACTCACTGCTTTGTGCATATTTCAGAGGAAAATATTCCAGCCTTCTATAGCAGGCATGTGACCCTTGAACCCTAAAAGTCATCATTAGAAGTGACAGGGCAGTGCAATAAAAACCTTGGATTAGTTTGACTATTCCTATGTGCTCCATGCCGGTCGAGTGAGGGATGGAGCAATGAAGGATATCTATGAATATGCATACACAAGTACTCATGGAAAAATGACACATTTGCAAGCTCTTTGGACAGTGCTACAGAGATTAGAACAATCACACCTATGTTACTGAAATCCTTTGCTGGTTAAAATAAAAACCTACAGGAAAATGTTATCTTTTACTATTTGGCTCTTTTATTTCTAAGCAATTTCCAAGGCAACCTTTCACATTTTTACAGAATACAATTAGTCTCATCACTATGTAGTTTTACAGCAGTTTTCCAAAATGTCAGTTCTCAGAGCAAACCTTTGCCTGATGTGAGGCAGCAGTAACACTTGATTGACAGAGCAGGTAGAAAAGGAAAAGAAAATGGAAAATTAACAAATAGTAGATTACAACTTTCCCTGAAGATACAGCAATAGGGAGGAGATTGCCTTAAATAGGAAAAAAATAATAAGAGGGTATGAGAAAGAGTAGGATGAAAAGTAGAATTCATTCAAAGAGAGAAGGAATTTTGGAAAGTCAAATCCTCCCATTGAATTTTCAAGGGCTAAGCACAAACAGCAGTAAGGCTACAAATGGACTTTAAGTCTACACCTGTAACTTTCCTGATCTTGACACTTATCCCCAGTTCTCTTACAGATACACTAAGATATACGAAACCTTATTTGTACCCTCAGCTACTTCAAAGAAAGATTTTATTTCAATATAAACCCAAATGAAAGTCAGCAGTTTGAATTTCCCTTTATGTATCCAGACCTTTTAAAAATTCTAAGACTGACAAATAATACTTCAGGTGGATTCCACATGCATGTGCCCAGAAGAATAGAAAGATATCTCTCCCTCCCCGTATCTCTAACAATAGCACTTAGTAAGAACCTATAGTTTGATGCAAAAGGAAAAACTACATCTACCAGCAAGTATATATCTGTGGAAAAAATAAAAAATAAAAAAATTACATGATGTTGAAGAGACACATGAACATCTGAAGCTTTACTGCATGTATTTCTGTTGGTAGTACCATGGTACTATACAGTACTGCTCTATTAAGAAGAATGAGATATTAAGAGTTTCTAATTTAAGGCAATATTTTCCTAAAATCCTGCAGAGATGACAGTGACCAGAGCTGAGAAAAGGAAGAATTAAGTGTTTTTTCTTTAAACAAAGTCAAGCACTTCCAACACCACTTTAAGTTTTAAAGAAAAAGAAAAGCAGCTGGAGTAGTTTTAGCATTCACAAGAGGGAGGGACTGAGAGCACTCCAGTACAGGCAGAGTGCAGGTAGACCATGGACAAGCTTTCACATTTATCTCTGCTAATGCATTTCACATCCTGCTCTGCAGTGTTCCTAATATTCAAGCCATGGGGTCTCTTCAGCAGAGATGACAAACCACACTAAAGTGTGTGGTGGTTTTGTGATATAGATCAATGCCCACGAGGGAATGTAGAATGCTGTCACTTCAGATTTGGCTTCACAACCAGACTCACAATGCATCTTTTAATGACAGGCAGTCTTCATTTTCCACTCACTACAGTGTGATTCCATTTTAACAGGGATATTTGCAATACAAAGAAGCACACAAAGAAAAACCTTTTGCAAATTTTCATTCATAGTAAGCAAGTTTAATAGAAGATTCAAATCTCATCAGTTAAAAGACATGCAATTTGAAGCCTAAATAATCTAAATTTTCACTTTATAACATATGTTTCCACATCCAAAACTTCACTTTTATCCCTCCTACTCTTAAAATTACCAAATTCATCTAATTTTATTCTCAGCAATTAAGAGAAAATTTGGGAAATAACAAATGCATGACCAGACTGTGGAATGTGTAAATATTTCGACTGAATTTTATACATCCCATTTCTCCTTGCTTTCAGGAGATTGCACCGGAGTGGCTGTTTATATCTAAATGTGAATTCCAGTACTTATGTCCATCCAAAGGAGATTATATCTACCTGCTGGTCTTTAAGGTAAACAGCAAAGACATCCATTAAATCAGTAACCCTAGCTAGGATATGAAGTCTCCCTCTCCTCTTGAAAATAAGGGGAAAATGTGAAGGGGTGATGCAAAGACCAGACACAGAAAGTTGTCAACAAGGACAGCTTTTACAAGATCTTGTTGCATTAAAACACACATAATCCCACCATACAAGACACAAACGTTTTTCAAACCCACTTTACAGATAGAAAAGTCAGTGTAATGAGAATTTCAGATAGAGATGAGGCAACAGAAGAAACAATCTTGGAAAACAAGCAAACAAATGTCTCACCAGAGCTAAATGTTACAGTACAGTAAATACAGCCACACTGCTCAACACAATGAAGTTCAGAATGCTTGCAGCAGGACATAAGTATATATATTCTAAACACAGAACAGAAAGACTGTCCCCTCCCAAATTAGTCACTAAGCACTCCCTCCTCTTAATATAACACAAATTCATCTATTTTGTATTTCCTGTGAGTCTGTCACGTGGCAGTGCTACCTGATTTGTGCTAAGCGGTATTTTCAAAGAGAATGAATCTGGCTTCAGCTTTAAAACTTGCTAGACCAAACTTGCATGCTTATAGGAAAGACAAGAAAAGTGCAGAAGTGGTACAGAGGTAATATTTTAACACTGTGTGAGCGTCTAATTCCAATTTTCTTAAACAATGACTTAACAGGTGTAGCCCCATCATTACAACAGAACTCAGCTACCCAAAATCTTCAAGACAGTGCAGATCAAGCTGGTGTAACATAAATTTGCTCAAGGCAATATGGAAAGAAAATCGTTGTGATGTAGAAACAGATGTCACTGCACATTTTTCAGAATATGGCATTACCCATTGCTTTGTATGCATGGCTCCACTGGATGTATTTAAATTACACTTCTTAACACACTCTATTAGCTTCTTTATTCCAAATATGTAAAAGTAAAGTAGGAATAGCATAGTCTTTATTAAAAGTTTCTATATACACTGCATGGCAGCAATACAAAACAAAAATCTGGTTGTTTCTCACTGGGGAGTATCCACTTTCCCTTTAGCATTATGTGTGCACAAACTGAGCAGTATTTAATTCTTTTTGTATTACAGTAAAAATCCAGCAGGTTTGAAAATAAGACCTAATTCTTTCATACGGACAGAGGCAGGTTTAGCTAAAAACCTGGAAATTACTTTATCCTGTGATGCACCCACTGCCCTTTCCCTACCTTCTCTACAGTCTTCTATTAGTGGTAGTAAAATCCTGCTGAGTTTAATGCATGCAATTCACTTCCTTTAGTTTCATTTTAATTACATGGGAAAAAAGAAAAGAATAAGCATATATTTGTGATGAAGGATATTAACTACTTTGAACTGGTTAACTGAACTGACCAGATTTAGTACAGCTCTGACTTTGTGGAAATTCCTATTACTGTAGCTTGTTGCCCAATTTTTGCAAAATATTTTGCAGTTGTCAGATTCTGGGTTTATTCTGCCATAAATGTTCACTTGTATGAGCTCGTAACTGGTATGGAAACATGGCCTAGAAAAGCAAAGTGACCTAACAGTCTTGGATTCCCCTCCACCCCCAAGCAGATTACCTGGCTAAGAAATAGTGGGGCTACATGTTGTGGCCATTAGCTGTAGCAGCAATTTTTGAGAAACAAGAAAGCCAGCTTTACTGTAGCCTGGATCATCAGAACTCTGAAGCCACAGCACTTGGAACAGGCTTACTGCCAAGGGGACACATCCCATTTCTTGGGTCATGAAGCAATCATTAAGGTCTGCACAGCTGCAGCTATGCTGGTAATGGTATCGAGCTGTAGCAGATTTAAACTTGACTTTTCCAAATCTATATACACCTCCAGACTCAAAAAAAGTCACCTGAATAGAAAAATGCAACGGCTTCCAATAATAAGAAAGAAAGTCAAGTTATTAGTTAGATCATTACTGATATTCTAGGATGAAAACAGAAATCCAAATATTGGCACAAATGAAGTCACAGCCTGGGTGGCCCAGGATCATTCACACATGCTGCAGTCTACCTTGACTTAAATCTTATAGCTTATTTAAATTTTTCTTACCTACATCCAGTTGTAAGATGGCTAAGTAGTAACATCTTTCCTCACAAAAAAGTATTATAAACTATAGATCTGGAATGTTTTACATAGGAACTACATAACTGGTATGAAAAAAAGAAAAAGGTATTCTCTCCTGTGACTTACAAGCTACGTTAATAGCATTCTCTGGGAGAGACTTCACTTCTGTATTACAATTTTAAGGAACAGTTATAAATAGTTCTTAAAAGTTTTCAAAAACTTATCAAACGATATTAATTCTCTAGGCTAGATCTTGTCTTGTGTAAAAAGTAATATAGAGAGGTCTGCCACTAGAAGAGTAGTAGTACAAGGATAACTGAATCAAGTCCACTTTTTTTGCTTACAGCTGGGATATTATTTTCTATCATCTGTCAGTCACAATAGAAACTGCAAGAGAAGGGACAAAGTCAAACTCCCTTCACTCAATTCCCCTATATGTCCATGGGTGACAATTCTACTGAATAAACAGCAGATCCTATTTTAAGACCCTGTAGTCTTAAACCATAACCGAAAATTAAAACATACACACTGT
The DNA here is from genome assembly GCA_026283785.1 of Coracopsis vasa. NCBI lineage: Eukaryota > Metazoa > Chordata > Aves > Psittaciformes > Psittacidae > Coracopsis > Coracopsis vasa. Next base: position 64,082 of record JANHGB010499284.1, read on the forward strand.
GAAAATGTGCATACATGCCTCTTCTCTGGTTTTTCTTAAACAGAAAAAATAACTTAGTCTCCAAACCAAAAGAAATACAGATTCTACATCTAAAATATTCCACATATTCCCATTTAAAAAAAAATAAAAAATACCACAGTAAGGAGACAGATCCAACCTGTCTGCTCACAAGGGTCCAAAACTTAAACAAATATATCAACTATTTTCTACCTGAAAAACATTAGAAGTCCTCTAAAAATATAATTTTACTTCTGCAAGCGGTTAAAAGACATTCTCAAGTTGTAAGCTATGGCTTTAATTTCCTTCTTATGGATAATGAACGCATATACAGTCATGACATGAGTTTGCACAGTCTTTAATCATATAGGAGGCCAAATATAGATATGTAAAGGGCAGCTCAGCTAATTAAATACAGGTATCAAGGGCCATTTTTGATGCCCACGAGAAAACTATCAGCTGGACTCCAGCTGCCACAGAAGAAAAACACACATTTCCCATAGGTCCTATGATATCTTCTAGCTCTATAAGGCTGTCTTAGATCACCTGGAGCACATGAGATGGCACTCAAGGCCTATATTTAGCAGTTACATCACTCAAACAGTCCTGTTGACCTCCATATATCATCTCAAGAGAGTAACTGTTTCTCAGCATAAAAAGCTGACAGTGAAACCAAAAATATGCAATACTGGAACTCAAATGATTCACCTTTAGCAGTGACACACAAGACCGTGGACTCTTACATACCAGTAATAGCAGCAGCCGCTGCAGACTTGCAGGTATCATCACGCAAGAGATTAAAATAAAGTATGATTAGCTCTCTCAAACACCAGGTTACAGGCTATATTATCATTCTGGTGTGAGCATATATATTATCAGAAACGTTTTCTGAAAAACTATTCACAGTGGTGTTATCTCACTCTATTGCATATGGTCTCTGCCATCAAAAAGCACAGAAGAGTAATCTTTCATTTGCCAGGAATTCCTGTGCCTATTCATGCAACCAATTAAACAGCCACAAAGGGTCCATCATAAGCCTGGCTCTCTTTTTCTACTCTCTAACATAACAACAAAAAAAAAAGTACATTTTAAACATAAAAGAAGAGTAAAACCAATTTTCAAACTTGCTAAAGAGAGCCAAAGAACAACATGGAATCCTCAGTATGATTTATGCAAGAAATGAAGCAAAGCACTTACCGTGTCTTGAGATTTATCTTTGACATCGTAGACTGTTAGTTTTATTTTAGTCTCCTCATAGATAGGGTATTCCGGTGGGAATGTCACACCAGTTAAAAACAGTGGATCCTTAGTACCCTGTGTAACATGAGTAAACATTCAGTAAGGTAACAGCTGTGCAATGTGTAGTGTGCCAGTGCAGATGTACAAAAACTGTGGGCTCTTTCAAAGAACTTTTCTTCTACAGCAGAGAGATCTGAACAGCTAAGTATTATTCAATCAACAAGAAAACTGGAGAACTTTAAAACTTTGTCAGGAAAGTTTCAAATAACTTTCTGGAAAGTTTTTTAACTGGAAGAGATATTAAGTGCTTCTGAAACAGAGACTAACAACATGCCTTTAAACAACTCAGCCAGCAGGTATCAGTATCTGGAATACAACATGCAATAAACCATCCTTTTCTTTCTCTCACAATACCCTCTGAAAGTACCACAGTTTCATATTAATTTAAATAACCTAAAAATAAAACTTACACACACACAAAAAAAAGAGATCTTCATTAAATCACAATGTCTACAGAAATGCTATGGAGACTCCCTGTACTACATTAAGCATACTGCTTTGTGGGGAGGGGATTACACTACCCCTCTTAGGCAGTAGTGGAGCAAAATAACATTCCTGTGTTTTGTAACATGATTATATCTAAAAGCTCTACAAAGAGGTAACTATATCACAGCTTCAAACATACAGACAACTAAATGAAACATATAAAATGGTGCTTATCATTTCTTAATGTTTAATTATACTTAGTTTCCAAAGATTACCAGGCTAGTATCCTTAAATTTTTGTAGAAAATAACTTTTCTGTGCCCCTTTCTTCCCCCTCCCCCAAAGCCTGACTGTGAAGCTAAGAGCCTTGACACAACAAATTCAGGGATTTATTCAAATCTAGGACATTGTGTTAGGAAATGCATCAACTTCTGTTAAGAAAATATACATCTATTCCATCTTCTGCACAACATCATTGCAGACAGTCTGCAATGAAACATCCTGATCAGACATCAGATACTTGAATTAAGCAGTTTCAGGATGGTTGATGGCTGAAACTATAACAATGTAATTAGTAGTTGCTTGAAACTGATCACACAAAGAGCTCATGAAATATTTCTACTGTATTTAACAGTTAAAAGAAGCCTTTGGCAAAATCCTGTGTGTGTTTATAATAAGACTTCCCTCTTCTTAATGAGTCTCTTCAGTAAGTTAAACAATTTACACCTACACTGCCTGCTCACACTTCATTTTCTCTGTGAACCATTTTTGCTGGTTTTGACACGCTTATATGGCAAAGCGAAGATATAACACATGATGCAAGACACTAATTAAAGTCACAGACATTACATACATACACTCTTTTCCCTAACTGAAAAATATTAGGCCACTTCTAGAAACTGCAAAACATCAACTTTCCAATGGAAAAAAATAGAACAAGAAACAGGATAACAGACCATACAATACACCTATGCTCTTCTGTAATTTAAAAATATTTTACCAACTCACTGCATGCTTAATTTAGTTTTACTTTGCACTGCCTTGTTCTTTCATGGGAGCAACTATTCCCTGTTTCATTCTAGACTTATGTCTGGAGAACCGGAGTATTCTCTATATGTCTACTTGGAACAACAGAGCTTTAAGGAAAAGCCAAGTTCATTTCTAACTGTTTATCCTGGTTAAATGCCAAGAACTACAGAACACTCTTAGGTATGCTTTACTAACTGCCAGAGTGTGCTTGTCTTACCTAAGACTATGCACTAACTTGTTTTATTTCTCATTCCCTTTCTAAGGAAGAAACGAGCGATTTATTAACCAACATGTTAATTGAATTAAGAAAGACTCTCACCTCCACGATTTCAGTGCTTGAATACCTCGTCAAAATGTGCTCTGCTGGATGTACCACTGAGACTTGTATGAATGTATTCAGCTTCCGATCACGGGTAGCAGCCACTAGATCCTTGCATGCTGGAGACAGTACAAAATAAAAATGAAATTCTCAAAAGAAAACTCTGGGAAAAAGCTGTCACAGGCACAGGACAAAGCAGACTAAGAGCCGGCTCCAGATCAGATCTCTAGAGACAAGCTGATTTAACAGAGGAAGTCCCTTGGAAGTAACTTACAGAAATAGGAAGTCACATGCTGCAGCACTGAACTGAGATTTCGTTTCCACTAAAAATACTTGCAGCTTCTGCAAAGCTCCGTGCCAGAGGCTCATCAGCTCCAGTATATGAATGTGCGTGCGCATACGCACACACTTACACACACTGCAACAGTAGGTAATTTTACATAAGCACTCATTTCATTTGCCACGAAATCTTCCTTAGCAGCCTAATTTGATCATCTCTTGTCTGACAATTTTCACAGTACACGACCATTTTAAATACATTCTAAACCAGTTAAATGCTCTCAGTGATTAGGTTAGTTTATACAGTCTGATACTACATTAGGAGCTTTTTAGTAGAATTAATCACTGAGTAAAAATCTACATAACTAAAAGCAGATAGCAAAACAACCAATTCTTTTGTCTGGCATATATATTAGAAGAATAATTGTATTCTGTCTATGTCACATCATTAGTAAAACTTATTCTAGCTAACAAGTACAGAGAAATTCAGCTTTTGTTTAATAATTTGCTGTTACCCTGGGCTCACTCATGCAGGTGATTGAGTTCACTCTTTAGACTAATACACCGCATCCCTTCTAACCAAAAGGATGAAAGCACCAAAGAAATAGAAAAAGAGAAAAGAAAAAAGTGCACCACTAGCTGTTCTGCAGAAGGGATGTAGACTAACGAGGCATGCATTGGCTCAAAAGCAAAACCCATTCACCTTACATTCTTCAGCAGAGAAGATGCAACAGTGAATACTGTGGTAGCACCTACCCAGTGCTTTCTGCAGAGCCTCGCACTACACTGGGACCTTAGAATCCAGAGGGAAGAAAAGAAAAGCCTACTGGGTTTGGAGAGGCTAATTGGCAAGAAAATGCTGTGAAATCTTCTAGGAGTCACTGCCAACCAGGGGCTTCCTCAAGTGCAGCTGACCTTTAATGTTTTGAAAGGTGAGTGATTATCCTCACAGCAAGCAAACCTGGCCTGATGAGAAGCCAAGGCAAGGAAAGCTCTGATACATGCAAAAGGCCAACTCAGCTTGGTTTATACTTTTTTTTTATTTTTGGAGGGGTGGGGGGCTAGGACCTGCTGCTTGAGGAAATAAAAGAAAAACTGGCTGAAGGTTTTACCACTCCTTCCATAACAGTTAAAAGGGAACAAGGAAGCAATTAAATCTAATCTTCACTGAGCATTTTGAAGTTTTTGCTTTAGCCCAAACTTCCAATGTAATCTCTTGATAGACAGTCTCAAACTGACCCTATCATAATTTGGTGGTACAAGTGAGATAAGAATAAAAGGAAAGAAGGGAAAAAAGAAGGGAAAAACAGAGACAGGAAACTTAGGAAAAATGAAAATAAATCTCCCCAAAACTCCACCAGTGACTCCGGCAGGAGCCCTGCAGCTGAACTCTTGTAAAAGGTACTGGTGCATGTTGGAGATAAGCCCCCCATAAATAATAATTTGATTTATATGTGGGATGTCTCAAATACATAAACTAGGTGTGACTAATTCCAATAGCACAGGCTTTTATCATATTGACAAACCATTAACAATAGGAAGAAGATTTGCATTAAGTGGTTACCACCTTGGTGATATTTGAGCATAGGAGACAACTAATTTCTATGATAGCAGGACAATCCAGTCATTAGATCATTTTTTCAGCAAGAAGGCAGCTTAGTAACACAATCTAGAATTTCATTGGGTAGAGCTGATATAAAGATAATTCACTAGTATCTCTCCAATGGGGAGTATTAGCACAAAGTACCAGAACTCTTCAGAAAATCCCAGGGCAGAAGGATAAATGAAATTAAATAAAACCTCCGCCTACTTTGTCTCTATTGTGACATTGTGCTACTGCTGCTCACAACTATTTCTTCAGTTAGAGAGGATATTCAGTAAGGTTGATGCTGGCAAAGAAATGATTTAGTGTTAACACAGAATCTGTCAGTTTGAGCACAGTGCATCACTTCCCTTAAAAACAGCCCGACTGAACTATTTAACACAACATAAGGACTACTTTTAAGCTGATGGCAAAGAAACAAGAAGTTTTTTTATATCCTGTTTATAGCCTGGCAAGCTCCACAGCCCCACATGGCATTACTGCCCTTTGAACTATTTTACTGGCAGTATCTCTGAAAATCTAAGGTCTTCTCAAAAAATAGCCAACACACTTCGGAAAAAGCAAAATATTAGGTGGCTGCGGAATACCAGCTACATGTTATATATTTAAACACATCCACTGGGCATTATTGACATACTATTCAAAAAAGAAACTGTTGAAAATACAAACATTAAAGGCTTGCTGAGGCTGTTTTCTTAACTGCAAATATAGCACAGCAAAAGCAGGTGACAGTGTCAATGCATTTTCCATCATAACCTACAGCCAAGCAGACCATATAATAGGTCACACTAATACTTCACTATGCTTGAATTAATTCTGAAAAATTCATCAACAAAACTCAGTGAAATGAAGTGACAGCTTGTACCTACATGCCAAAAGTATATGAATCTACTCATTGTGGCTGTTGACTCAGTGTAGAAGCTTGAGTCATCCATTCTCCTGGTGATCCCATCTCTCCTAAGCCTATCAGCGTACAACAAATGTTTAAGGAAGAACTGTATTAGGAATAATTTATGCTTTTACATCAACAAAGAAAGAAGCTAAG
>JANHGB010499389.1:0-27530 GCA_026283785.1 Coracopsis vasa
GTGGCAGCAGTAGTGGTTTTGTGTTATACCTTAGTTACTGGACTGTTCTTATCTCAACCCATGGGAGTTACATTCTTCTGATTCCCCTCCCCATCCCTCCGGGAGCGGAGGGAGGAAGAGAAGGGAGTGAGCGAACTGCGTGGTTTTGGATTGATGTCTGGGCTTAAACCACGACAGTTGGTGATGAAAGTTTTCTCTCTTTTCCTAGTAGCATTACTCAGTACAGAAAACAACTGACAAAGAATCAAACAGCGAAACAAAGCCTTATTCCAATACTGTTTAAGTTACACTGTTAAACTTGGAAAAAAAAAGTTTGGTTATTAACCCAAAAGACTAAGAAGACGGGGAAGAAATTGTTTTCTTTCTTGAAAAGGAGAGTTACAGAACAAAAATAAAGCCAGATAAAGAAAAAGTTAAATCCATTTGAATTATTCTATGGAAATAACTGAGCAGAAAGGTTTTTTTGGTTAGCTTTCATTTGGTTTGTTTTTTCTTACCCTCACCTTCCTTTCCTAAAGAACTAGGTCAATTTCAAATGAAAGTGTGTGGCTTTTTAATTTTAGAAATGTGAATATATAAACTGAATTGTGCAACTACTGTAACAGTACACCAGGAAACTCATGAATCTCTTGTTCTACATAGGAATAATTTTCAGGAATCACGACAAAGCTATCTAGAAGTTGGGGGGGCGGGAAAAAATCAGTGGGCCCTGTTGAGAATGCCTTGGCTATTGGCTGTCAAAGAAGGAAAAGGAAAATGTAAGAGCAAATCAATCAGACATAGTTGGTTAGTCTTAGGGAACTTCCAGTGGAAGAACAGGACATCTTAATATTGTGTTTGAAACTGCCTACATAATTTGTAAGATTTAGGCTTCAAGCTTCATATCAAATTTCACTGAATCATGTTGGTTTCATTTTTACTTAAAATTTTATTGATTCCCAAGTGGCTCATGCCAAATTCAGGAGATTTGAAATCTATTTGCTGCTGGTCCTGAGCTATTGGATGTTCTATAGCTTCTGTCTTTGTGTAACCAATAGTTTCATTAAGCTTTCTTCTTTGCAATTGTATTTGATTAAAGCAAGCAGGTAATCCAGAAGATTACTCAACAGAATGTCAACAAGATGGTGTTTTCATGTTTGCTTTTAAACAAAATAATATATTGGTATTCAGCTTTAGAACTTTGCTCTAACCTCAATTACATAGAAAGCTACATCTATGCTGATAGCACCTATGCTGCTACATCTATGCCGGTAAAGAGGGATCAATTACTGACCTCAAAGCCAAAAATGTTCGAACTGAATATTAGGTCCCTGTACAGGAGATGAGTTTCATTCACACTTCGTAACAGTTAGCCCTAGGTCTTTTCTAGATGCCAAATGGCCATAATCATTACCTATCAGTATTTTTTCATTGCAAGTATTGAAAAAAGTGTTAAGACTACTGTAACCTACCGCAGTGTGAAAGAAAGAATATGTGCTATGTACCCTGAGGGTAGGATGGCACATAAAAGCATATAAGAGAAGAAAGCCTGTTGAGTCAGTGTGTGAGGACAATTTAGGAGCAGTCCTGGTGAAAGCTCACCCCCACTGTTGTAGGAAGCAGTCCCTGTGGTGAATGATTCCATGAGGTATGTTGAGCTATTGTGTGGTACAAAAAACTTAACCTAAGCCAGCCAAGGACTAGCAGCTATGTGCTCCCTGGCTCGTATGTTATTAATAATACAGACATTTCTGTGTTTGTGAAAGAGTTTGCTAAGTATTATATACTAACTACATGACACTCACAACCATAAATAATTCTAGCTTTACTTAATTAACTGTAGAAAGTAGAAATGTTCAAAAGTAAAAAAAAGAACAGCGAGAGAGACCACCATAATTTTTAGCAAACATGACTTATTCCACACACACACACAAAAAAGAAAATTAACATAAAATAATTTTTGTTTCTTCCCAATCTCATTCAATGATTTAATCAAAATCAAACTGCTATCATAGTCTTTGTTTTCCTTAACATACTCAAATATGTTTGGCTAAAACATTACAACAGACTATGGGTTTCATTCATAACAGAAAGTCGACACCACCAAGTCAATGTATTAGTGCTTCACTTTCTACTCCTCAAAAATATTATCTAGAATTTAAATGCTCCTACCTATGTGTCTTATTCAGTGCACAAAGAGAGTTTTGTGTCTCAGACTGAGTCAAATGATGTACTAAACTAGCTAGATTAGAGGTAGCTGAGAGAAAATGTTAGCATGCATGTTTGAAAACCTGCCTATTTTTGCAGAGAAAGGAAGAGTTTTCTCCCCACTTTCAAAAAAAAGCAGTGCATACCTCTATTCTTTTCATTCCCTAGTATCAGTGTGAGCATGAAGTGCAAGGCCTGGTTAAATTGCTCCTTTCTCCTGTGTATTGGAAAAAGGAGAACTCAAGGTTATGCCTATAGCCTCCTTGTTTAGGCTGAAAAGATCATCAAGAACAGACTGTCGATTGTCTATACTTTTTCTTTTGTAGATGAGCATAAAAAATTGATGGGACAATGAAGAGAGAACTCAAAAAAAAAAATCCTGTGCATAACCTAGAAAGTAAAGAATTCACCCGAGAAACAGGTGTTCTTGTATTTGCTCCAAAGAGTTTTCTTTTCTATTTTTAATTGGAATCTGTATAAAAAGATATAGTTTGAGTCTCTCACTGAGATGAAAACAGCAATACTTAAAATGAAAATCCTATGTAACGTTCCATTTCGTAATGCCTTTGAATTTTTTTTCTCATATTTTGGCTCTTCTGGAAAAGTAAAAGTGACCTACCTAGAAAACCATCAAAGTTACACTTGTATGACAGTAAACAACATCCTAGCATACAAGTATTGACTAAAGTGACTTAACAGTTCTGGGAGGCTTTGTTTTAGGATTATTTTTTTTTTTAGGCAATACAATTAAAAATAAATCTAGGATAGAGGAGCCCAAATACATTCACTTTCAAGCAAAAAATTAATTTAGACCTAGAGAGATTTGAGAAAGAAATTGTAAACAGTGTAAGACCAAGTAAGTGGATTGTGTATCAGCAGTGCCTGTCATGAACAGTGCATAGTAGCACTGTGATTTTCTGTTAATAATTAATCCTGTTCAAAAACAATAGGCAAATATTTACAGCTATGTGTTAGAGGCACAAGAAGGTATGTAGAAGGCAACTAAAGTGTAAAGCCATTTAAAGATGTAAACAAACACTTGCATATTTCTCACAGAATTTTATTTTGTAAGGTTCTACTGAGAAGCAACATTCAGTCCTGTCCTGGCTAATAAGCTGCGTTCCAGATCTTACAGAATGCTACTGTAATAACTGCTTAGAAGATCTAATCATAATTTTGAAAAATTATGCAACTGGAATATATCTGAGCATTGCAGATGGAAAAAAATAAGAAAAAATCTGTTTTTAAGATTTAGCAAAGACATGTATATATGAGATAGCTGCGAAGGGTAGATTTTCTGATCTGTGATTTTATTTTTCCCCATTTAAAAAGTAACTATGGTGAAGAATGTTCCTTACCCTATAAACAGTTGCAAAACTGCCATTTTTTTAGGATTTATAAACTATTTTGTTTCTGCCAAATCTTAAAACATTACTTTATATACTTGTTTTGGTTTAAGCCCAGCCGGTAACTCAGAACCATGCAGTTTTCGCTCACTTCTCGCCTTCTTCCCCTACACTTCTGGTGGGATGGGGAGGAGAATCAAAATAATATAAATCCCATTGATACCCATCCCATTGATGGGTTGAGATAAGAACAGTCCATTAACTAAAGTATAATACAAACCTACTACTACTGCCACTAATAATAATGATGATAAGGGAAATAACAAGGGGAGAGAAATAAAACCAAAAAGGGAAGGAGAAAAAAACCCAACAAAACACAGCAGTGATGCGCAATACAATTGCTCACCATCCGCCAACCCATACCCTGACCCGAGCAGCAATCTGGGTCTTCGAGGTGACTCCCCTCCAGTTTATATACTGGGCATGATGTGCTGTGGTATGGTATACCTCTTTGGCTATTTCGGGTCACGTGTCCTGTCTCTGCTTCCTCCTGTCTTCTCGCGCCTCTCCACACTGGCAGAGCACGATACTGAAAAGTCCTTGATTGGAGTAAACATTACTTAGCAACAACTAAAACACTGATCTTCTGTTTATAAAAATCCATCTGAAGGTAAAAATCTCCGAGAATGATTCATTCATGTTTTGGTAACTGAAATGAATAATTTGGAATTGCCCATGTAATGAAGCCCTCATTATTTTGTCATTTATAAAGAATGAAAATTTGCAAGAATATTGATGATGATGAAAGTAATTGTTAATCAAAGCATAAGGAATTAATTAAGACAAAAAAGCTTCTTCCTGCCTAATTATTTGTCACTAATAATTCGCACCAGATATCCTGTCACTTGAAGTTTGAGTAGACACCTATTACTCCTTCTGCCTAAGTGCTACCATGAAGAAAGAAGGAACAGAAAAACACCAGTATTTTAAAAAAGTCGAAATGGCATGTGTAGGCTTAATTGTAAATAAGATACATATTAATTACATTTGCTAACACATTCACTGGTAAGATAGGAAAAATTTACAGTATTTTTTTTCTTCTATTTTCACACTAGAATTTTATTTTTCATTGATTTCTCAGTAAAATCAATCTTGCATTGCTTGCGGCTTAATGGTTTCACTTTTATCAATCCATACAGCTCTATTGTGATTTCAGGTCTCTATTATAGAAGACATTGACCATTCTTAATTTTCTTTTAAACAGCAGAATATGTGACCTTAACTAACATAAATATTGCACATTACAGTAATGAAATAAGCTTCTTCTGTCTGCACAGAAATCTTATCACATGTATCTTGCTGAATTGGAGACAGAATTTGGTGGACCTTGGTGAAATTTAGTGATCTGGGCCTTTGACAAGTTACCTATACCTGGATAAACAATGTCAAGGAAGAGTGAGAAATATACTTGTATTCTTTCTGAATATAGGTGGGATTGTATGCGCACTGAATTGATGATAAATTCACATATACACAGAACAGTAATTTTTTAAATTAAAATATGCTGCTTATACTTTTATTAAAATATTAACATTTGAATTATAATATTAACATTCAAATTATGCTAGAATTCTACTCATAAAAGAATGCCTTGTTTAAAGGTTTCTCAATCACCTACTGATTGGGGTTCTTTAGGTTTTGTTTGGCAAATATAATGCAATAAAAGAACCAGAATTCTAAAGAGTACTGAACACGTTTCTTCTGAAAAGAAGAAAGGCCTCTTGAATATAGATCAAATTCAACAGCGGATGATATTTACCTCAGTGTATAACCCCGAGGTTCATACTGGGGCCAGTACTGTTTAATATCTTCGTATACAACTAGGATGCTAGGATGGAGTACACCTTCAGCAAGTTCTCACAGATGATACAAAGCTGGGAGGAGTTGCTAATAGATGGTGATGTTGCCATTCAGATGGACCTTGACAAGCTGGAGAAATAGACTGAGAGGAATCTCATGAAGTTCAAAAAAGGGAAATGCAAAGTTCTGCACCTCAGGTGAACAACCCAAGGGGCTGAGACACACTGAGTGCATATTGTCTGTAGAGCAGCTCTGCAGGCAACTTTGGGGTCTCGGTGAACAGCAGCTGAACATGAGTCAGAAATCATTTCTCATAGCAAACAAAGCCAAAACCGTCCTGAACTTTAAAGCAGAGTGTTACCAGCAGTTCAGGGTAGGCAATCCTTCTTTTTCACTCAGCACTGGTGAGATTGCTTCCAGAGTATTTTATCCAGTTCTGGACTCCTTAACAGGAGAAATTTACAGACTTCCTGAAGCAAATCCAACAGAAAGCCACAAAGGTGGGTAAGAGACTGAAACATTTTTCATATGGGGAGAGCCTGAAAGCCTGGACTGTTCAGCCTGGAGAAGGGAAGGCTCAGGGGAAGATCTTATCAATGTGTGTGAATACCTGATGGAAATGGATGAAGATGCGGGAGTTAGACTCTTCTCAGCAAAAGTTGTACTCTAGCTGACTCTACCTGAATGGGTAAGTTGGACAAAATAACTTCAAGATGTCCCTTTGAATCTAAATGATCCATGATTCTGTAATTCTTGAACCTCATGAGATTTCTATTGGCCCAGTCCTCTACTTTCTAAGGTCACTCTGAATTGACACTTTGCCACTTGTTGCACGAGCCATTCCACAAAGTTTAGTGCCATTAAAAGCTTTCCTGATGTTCCACTCCATCTTATTGTCCAGTTCACTGATAAAGATGATGGAAAAAATAGATCCCAGTGGACTATCCAATGATCTCTGGATACTCTGTGCCATTGGCTGTCATCTTGACCTTACGCTACTGATCACATGGGGATCTAACAGGTTTTCTGCATCAGTTCATTCAGCCATTACAGATTTCTTCCACTTTTATTTTCTGGTTTTCTGTATACATAGCAAAAGAAACAGTGTATAGAGATTAAATGCATTGGGCTATAAACACTGCTTTCCTTATGAGAATAACAAACACAGGGAAGTTAAAATATTATCAATGCTTAATTAGTGACTTCTTTTTTTTTTTAAAAAAAGAAAACTATATAGTTTCTGATGCCAAAATTCTATATATTGATTTTATGAAGCATGTAGGATAGTTTGAGTATGGTTTATAGAAAATATAGTTATTTCCATGGAATATAATAATCAATATTAGAACCTTTGAATGGCATTTTAATTAGATGAGAATCAGGCCACAAGGGGTCTCCCTTGCTTTATTTTTCTCTACGTTACTGATGTCTTACAAAACATGGCTTTCCTTGGAATTATTCAGGATATTTTAAAAAAATCTATAATGTCGATTGAAGGGTAAGTTATTCTACTCTAAGTGAGAGAAATGTCATCTTACCATTTATTTCTTTTGTTCAACATAAATCATTTTTCTTAAATTCATCTTGCCATAAAATAATTACAAAAATGTAACCCTGTTAACTAATGCATATTAAATCTGATATGTATGAAGACATTCATTTCACAGACACTTTTTAACCAGATGGATGAGATTACCTCAATCTTTGCAAACATGCTTTTTTAGATGTATAGACATTTTCTGACTTATTATGAAGAATTTCGTACTCGGAAAACATTACAGCTTTCATCAAAAGAAATAGAGTGGGTTAAATAAAGCATTTCATGATTAATTGAACAAAACTGATACCTCCTTTTTTTTAAAGGAATAAAACCATTGCTCTTATCATGATGCAATAGCTTTGCCAGAATTAAAAAGCCAGCCACTTCCTGTATTTCCTCTGATTGCCTGTACATACATTGAAGATGACGACTCCACAAGAGGATCAGCTGAGGGCTTTTCTTGCATGGATCTGTTTTAAGCATGCAGTCCCTTTGCCTCTTTGACCTCTAGAATGGAAAAAACCCTTGTTCTTCAATGCCTTCTTCTAGTTCATATTCTCCTGTGCTTGTATTCAGGGCAGAATAGATCACTTATTTTTAGTCATAGTATTTTGTATCCTTATATCACCAGGAAAAGACAGAATAAATTTCCTCCCTAAATGTTTCAACTTAATTTCTTCCTCAAGAGGAAGAAAACCCATCAAGATAAATAACTTGGTTTTCCTTTTACGCTCTTGAGGCGCTAGTTGACTAATATTTTCACAGATAAATCCTGACATTTTCAATGGTGTTCAGGAAAAGCAAGGATACACAGTTATAGAGAAGTGCTTCTGAAACTCATGCAATCAAAACAATTGTATCCATTTTAGGTATATTAGGTAAGCAGTAAAAACCATATTTTTTATAAATGGAAAAATATGAAAGAAAAAATATTTGCAAAACTCTCAGGTCAAAAGCAAGAGCTAATTTATCCCAGGTTTACAGAGATGTTAGAGAATTTATGAATTTGAGTTTTACGATGAACTCATAACATGTTTCTAAAATATTGGCTCACTTTGAAAGATGAACTTCTTTTTGAGAGAAACTGACTTCAAATAACTTACTTGTTGAGATGCTGTTTTGTTTGAGGCATCTATTTTTGCAAAAGCTCTTCGAAGTTTTAGGTCCCTCTGGGGTCTTAAAGCTTGTGGTGAGCTGGATAAATTATTTTAAAGTGAGAAAAGAAATACAGTCTAATAACAGTACTTACCATGCAAGGCCATGTTTCAGCCAAGGAAAATAAAATGTGCACAAGCTGTGGCCCCGTTACAAAAATAAAGGTAGGCTATTGTATTGCCCTGCCCCATCCTCCTGCCTAAATGAGTTGAATTCTTCAATAGAAAGTAGACATGCTATGAATACTATCTTTGTGATTTATTTTTTCTGTATCAGTAAAACTCTTCAAAGGAATTATTTTTGTTTTCTGATGTATGTAGCAATTTTTCCTCAGACATTTTCGTTAGATTCGTAAGGCATTTTGCCAGAAGGAGGAGTTCAGCCTCCTGCACAATGTTTTCTGGTTTCTTTTTTTTAATGCATCATATGGATTTTGAAAAGTCCATTAGCAAAAATTTACAGTTTGAAATATAATCTAGATTGAGGACCAAATACTGAAACTCTTACTCATGTTAATTAGCTCAGCTCAGACATAGAGAACTTTCTTTTTAAAGCTTCTAGATTATAAAAAGATAATTAATCTACACTGAAATGGTGTAGCTGGAACCATATCTACTCTGTTTTTAAAGCAGTCTGTGACTTCTAACTTTAGTTTCTTTGATTCAGGAAATGCTATTTATGTCTTGTCAGAGAATGACTGTCAAAAAATAAGCAGCATTTATCTGATTGCGTTCATATGCTTGAGTATGTCAAATGGTAAAAAAGCAATAGCATAACAGATTCAGTTCAAGTACCTTGTAGAATTAAAGTAGGTAATGATAGGAGTTTAAACTGAGCCCACGAGACTTCCTTGCCACATGTCATCATAGATCATTAGATTCTTTAATGATACATAAAAATATCTTTAGCTTTCTGTAGACAACCATAAAGTGTTCCATAAATTATTTAGTAGAAATAAGATATACGTGCTGTAGAAGGATAAAATTAAAGTATTCAAGCCTTCACTTTTCCTGGGTACTTAGCACACAATTTGACACAGAGATGACAGTGTAGGTAATTGTCCTGTGGTGATTTAACCTCAAGTGAGCAACAAAGCACCATACAGCTCACTCCCTCCTAGTGACTTGGGGGAGGGAATCAGGGTGTAAAAGTGAGAAAACTCATGGTGTGAGATAAAGGGAGTTTAATAGGTAAAGCAAAAGCTGCTTGCACAAGCAAAGCAAAACAAAGAAGTCATTCACCACCTCCCATCGACAGGCAGGTGTTCAGACATGTCCAGGAAAGCAGGGCTCCAGTAACTAAATAGAGGTTACTTGGGAAGGAAAATGCCATAACTTTGAACTTCCCCCTCTTTCTTCTGCCAGCTGTACATGTTGAGCATAGCGTCATATGGCATGGTATATCCCCTTGGTCAGTTGGGGTCAGCTGTCGCAGCTGTGTCCCTTCCCAAGTTCTTGTACACCCCCAACCTTCTCACTGATGGGGTGGTGTGAGGAGCAGAAAAAGCCTTACTCTGTTGTAAGCACTGCTCAGCAATAACTAAAACATCCCTGAATTATTAACACTGTTTCCAGCATAATTCCAAAATATAGCCCCATACTAGGTACTATGAAGAAAATTAACTCTACTTCAGCCAGAATCAGCATAGTCCCAATAATTAAAAAGAAAAAAAAAAAAATTTACAGTGAGGATTGATTTTCTATATTCCATTACTGTGCTCTTGTCTCCAAAATCT
Source organism: Coracopsis vasa (assembly GCA_026283785.1). Taxonomy (NCBI): domain Eukaryota; kingdom Metazoa; phylum Chordata; class Aves; order Psittaciformes; family Psittacidae; genus Coracopsis; species Coracopsis vasa. The sequence goes on from JANHGB010499389.1 coordinate 9,824, forward strand.
TAAGATCAGGTAAAATATACAGATTGGATTAATCCATCTGCATCCACCTGCCAGCTGAAGAAATTGCCTAGGTTAGAGGTGGTAATAAGAATCTGTCACGTTTGTTTGCATTAGTACCATTTGTTTACAGTGTATGTACTTGGTGAGCTAAAAGAGCTCTTGCATTGCAGTCAAGCAGCCAAGCAGATCTGTGTTCAGATTTTCTTTCTAGATGGCCAGTTCATAGTTCAAATATCTTGGCTGCTTCTGTGCACAATCAGACATGAGCTGTTCAAGCACCAGCGGCTCATCAGAATGCCAAGTTTCTGGCACAAAAGCAACTTCCCACTCAAGTCTTTTTACCTGAAGCTTACTCTCCTTCCGCCATCATACAGTTCATTTTTTATTATTTTCTTTCAGCCTTCTCTCTGATTACTCAGAACCAGGAGTCACTGTTGTATATTTACTTAGAAGAACTATCAGTCTGGCAGCATCAGGACACCAGAGCAGCAGGGTGCTTGGCTGATATATTGACTTTCATTATTGAGCTAAATAAATTCTCATGAATTAGGAGAATATAATTAGGCAAATTTTTTTTAAAAAAATTCATCTTAAAAATGCTTGTTGTCACAGTTTGCCTGTGAATGGTGTGCATAGGTATGATCAGAGGAGTTTTTAAGAACTGTCAGCCAGATTTAAAGAAATTGAGGTACCTCAAGGTTTATCTTTTTAACAACCCTAACAGTTATCTCTCTGTGACTGTAGGCATTTCTATTTTTTTCTTGAAAACTGGCCCCGAATTCTTTGCTACCAGAGGCTATTGCTTTTCTTGTATATCAATCTATTTTAAATCATTAAAACCACACACACAAAAAAATCTCTTTCAGAAATTTATCATATTCCACTTTTGGAGCCTGTGATTCCCCAGAATGTACTATAGTAAAGCACATAACGCTAGTGAAAAACACTAATGAACTGTTTCTAATTTTGGATTCCTAAGCAAAATATCCCTTGTTTATGGTAATGCAAATGAAGATGAACCCTCAGATAGGCTTTTTAAGCCAGTGAATGACAGAACTCAATTGTTACAGCTCTGTTCAGATCGAAAGGGTTACTTATGTGACACAAGGACCTCACCTTAACAAGCATTTCAGATCATATTAGCTTTTTTATTCCTCTTGTCAACTTAGAATGATGTCAGAAGACATGTCTGCACAGTGAAATAGAGTAGAAAAATTTCTGAGTCAATGAAGACCTGATATGTGTTAATGGCATAGTACAATAACGTCTGGATCAACTCCTGCCTGAAATCAATATATTTATCATTAGTCATATTGAATATGAAATTGTACTGTATTCTTGCTTTCCCTCTAGAATAGATTTATAGACTTTAGCACATTGCTATTCCAATGTAGCTACAGTGTTTACAGGACTAAGTTGTCACATACATTAGGTATTTTGAAATAATTGCAAATGTTTTTGTACTCGGTTGTACAGATGTGCCTAAAGTGTGCATAGATTGAATTTTAGTGCTACTTTTATATACCTTCACATAATGAAGAGTATCATGGCTGCATAACTGCTATCTAATGAAATATTTTTGTTTGAAAAATAATATTAGAGCACTTAAAAAAAATCAAACTGCTATGCCAGATGGTGAAATCTATGTCATATAATTCTCTATTTAACTGTGGGTTATACTGCAGCTTTGAATAACATAGCATGCATATGGCTGGCTGAAACACATCATCTAGAAACACATAAGTAGATATTATTGGGAAGTGGTATGGGAAGAACTACTGAATGTTTCTAAAAACATAAAGGTTAAAGCTGTCACTTATACGCAACAGGTTGACAGTGTCATTGGAATTCTTTAGTGATGTCTTAGAGAAATTTCTTCAGTATATCAAGAGTGAAGGAATAGTGACTGAACATGCAGATTTTGGAAAACCCTGTCTAAAGCCTAAGCTGTTGTACTGCAAACAAACTTCTACCTTCCTGCCAGGATTTAAAAAAGAAATATTTTGGAGAGCTGATCTGCAGTCATTGATGACATAGTCTAAAGTAATTACAGGGCATTACAAAATTGCAGAGTGAATCTGTGCCATTTTTGGATTTCAGATTCCATAGTTGCCGTGGATAACAAATAGACTGTTAGAGCAAAGATGGCAGACCTTACATTATATGAGCTTCAAAATGGTGTTGACTTTTGGGAACAGGTTGCCCAAAGAAGTCTTAAATGCTCCATCTCTGGCAGTGTTCAAGGCCAGGTTGGACAGAGTCTTGGGTGACATGGTCTAGTTTATGGTGTCCCTCCCCATGGCAGTGGGTTGGAACTAAATGATCTTAAGGTCATTTCCAACCCTAAATAATCTATGATTCTATGATTCTATGACTTCTAATCTGATTTTATGGGCCCCATCCTCTCAAATATTCAGGGGAGGATGGGAACTGTCCATTTCTGTTCAACTGAAATATATGCATCTGTTACATAGTTCATCTGACAAAAAGTAGTCGCCTCCCTTAGAATGAGGTAAGTTGTACTGTAGAAGTTGTAATTGCTCCCCATTTTCTATATGGGGATTCTAGACAGAAGATCTGAAATACAAGTCTATGCTAAAGTGCAAACAGTAACCCTCCTTTCCCCCAAACCTACAAAGCTGATGACCTTGTTCTTTCATCTCACAAAGACTGAGAAGCACTGTCCTTCAATTCAGTCTTCCTTCATCGCCCAGTCCTTCACTACTTCAAAAGCACAACTTGAAAACTCATTCATAAATCGAGATGATAATATTTCAGTAATGAACATGCCTTCTAGATCTGTTTTTAGGCTTTGACCTGTGTCTGATATGAATGGATATTCCTGCACCTGTTGGTGCTACAGTGCTGGTTGAGAAGAACAACAGTTTTTAAAGTGCATGTCTAGGCTTTAAGGATGGACTGTGATTGATCTGTCAGTGTAAGCTGTTGAGCTCCAACAGTATGTGAGGCATTAGCATTTTAGTCCACAGAAAGCCTGCCATTTCTATTCATGTGTTGATGTGATGGAAGTTGATTGCACACAACCTTTTATTTTTCTTATTAGGGAACCGGACTAGGTCTGGGAGGGATGTAATTAACTTTCTTCATAACAGCCCTCATAGTGCTGTGCTTTGTATTTGTAGTCAGAACAGTGGTGATAGCACATTTAACTTAAACCTTTTGGCTACTTATTTAACATAAACCTTTTGGCTACTGGTGAGCAGTGCTCACACAGCATTAAGGCTGTCACTCTAAACCTGCCCTCCAAAGTCTGGGGTGTGCAAGAAGCTGAGAAAGACCGTAGCCAGAACAGCTGCCCAAAGAGATACGCCATACCATATGACCTTGTGCTCAGCAATAAAAGTTAAGAGTAAGGAGGAGGGCCAGGGGCATTCATTATTAAGGTCTTTTGAAGCAACTGCTGCACATACTGAGGCCCTGCTTCCTGGGAAGTGGCTGAACATTGCCTAGTGATAGGAAGTAGAGAATAGATCTTTTTGTTTTCCTTTGCTTCTGTTCATAGCCTTTGCTTTTCTTTATTAAACTGTATTTATCTGACCCAAGAGGTTTTTTTATGTTACTTTAACCCCTCTGTCCTGCTGAGCAGGGAAGCAATACAGTGGCTTGGTGGGCATCTGGCATCCAGGCAGGGTCAACCCACCACAGGAACTTTTGTACTGTTATTCAGTTTTTAAACAGAAGAAGAGGATGGTTTCAGTAGGGAAAAAATGATTAGCTTCAAATAGTTTATTCAGTTTTAATTATAAGCCAAAGCTAGAATAAATCATTTAGTAAAGCTGTCATAAGTGTTCAGCTGCCTTGAAGCTGTGGACACTTAAATTTTTCCTCTTTTTAAATGTCTATGTTTAATTAACAAGCATATCTTACATGTATGCCCTAAACAGTTAGCTTCCTTTTATTTGACACTGTGCCCAAAGTTTATTACTTTCTAGTGGAAATGTGAAAGATTATCACTCATAAGTTAAAATAAACAGAAAATGATGACCCTGAGACATATAATATAAATGGAAGCAGGACAGAAAACCTAATTCTGAAAGTTGTTTCATAAATAATTCATGATTTTTCTAGAAATAGACCATGAGCTTTTTATGACATTTTATAAGCCTTAAAGTTTTTATTACTATGAGTTCTATACCGCTGCAGTTGTAAACTAGTTTTACAAATATGTAAAGCATACAGTTGGAAGAGCAGTAAAACCAGGCATCTTTGCCCCGCAGTGCACGTTGTCTTAATTTAGGTTATATTCTCAGACATTTTTAATTAGCAGACATATTGAACATGGAACTTAGTAGCTGATACCTTCATTAACTAACTAACTAAAAAAAAACCCCAAACAACAAAAAAATAGATAAAAATATAAAGCTGCATCTGGAGAAAAGCTTAGAGCTGATAGAGTTGCTAAGAAATAATACATGCAATTAGTTTTCAGGTTCTTTCTCCCGATGTAACATATCTAAGACCAGAGTATGACTTTGGGGATTTACTTTTCACTTCATGTTTACTGGGAATTCTACTTAATGAATGTATTGAATTTAAACTCAAAGATAATGGGGCACATGTGGCGAGTCACATAAGGATTCATGAGCAATACTTCAATGTCTTTCCAAACATGCTTAACTTGGGAATCCATCTTTTGCACGTTCAAACTCTGAAAACATCACACAGTTTCAGACAGAAAGTTATAAAAGCTTTCCTTTTTTTCTTTATAGTTTTGCAAAGAACATGCTAAACTTCCCACTCTAAAAGATTAATATGAAATTGTGTAAGTAAGTCCTAAGGAAAGATATTATTCCATTCCATATTTTTGTAGATATTGTGACCTAGATCTCAGTCGGTCTCCACTAATTTATGTAGTGGCAGCCTTGCTTTTACAGTGTCCCTTTTTTATTATTTCAACAAAAATTTCTTATCTTCCCTTTACCCTATCTATTCTGCTTTGACAATTCTTCAGAGCATTCAGATGATTTTTTCTGTTTAGCATACACACAGAAACAATTGATACATGCACACTTATCAGAGTAATGCCTACCATTTTAATAGTCAGTGAGGCTCTTCAGACACTAGGAGAATATTGTGAATCAAGTCTTAGACCTCAGTTAAATCATATCTTTTAAGCATATTTTAAAATTCTTATTTATTAAGCAAAACACAATAACCAAATTCTAAATACTGCTGATTTCACATGTCCAACACAAAAGGAAAAAAAAAATGCTACAGCTTCTGAACTGAGCTATTAACAAAGATGATAGTTCAACTTTGTATGTAGGTCACTGGTAGGTGAGTGCTACAGATGTGTTTTTTGTTCATTTCTGTTATTTTCCTTACAATGCAACTTTCACACTGAGCTGCTAGTTACTACCTAACTAATTTCCTGCTAATTTCCATTTTTTTTAAATACGCTAGAGAGCTAGGTGCAGTAATGTTGTCTGACTTGCAAGCCCTTTAACTACTTGTTATGTTATAGCAATAAAGAATAGAAATAAGTGCATTCTCTATGTTCCATTCTCCACACACAGGCATGGCTGCAGACAAATAAATCTATCTATAGGGCTACTATTAAAAAAAATAATCTTTTTACATGATCATATGCTGTGTGTTTTAGTAATAGGGTAGTTTCCTCTGTTTGGAAGGAAAAACAAAGTACTGTGTGAAATTACTTAAAAAATATATGTGTCTTAATGTGCTTTCTGGGCACATAACACAATCTCTGTTTTATTTTGTTTTGTATGGAGCAAGAGTTATCATGTATGACAGATGGAGAAAGATACAGTGAGAGAGACAGGAGGTGACAAGCATGGGAACCAGTATGTAAGTAATCCAGGCTGACAGACAGATTTTTCAAAAAGATATGGAAAACAAAGAGTGAAAATTGCAGTGAAATCTGTAAATGAGAAAGATAAAAATCAAAATAATATCAAAGCAATATGAGCTTTCAAATATAGAAGCATATAGAGCATGTAGTGTTGCAGTCAGAAATAATGTGAAGTGAGTATAAAGGGAAGATGGAAAGCTTCTCATGGAATGACTAGAATAAAACAGTATTGAAATACCTGCGTATTTGTCATTGCCTTCATGTGGCAGTCAAGGCTCAACATAGGCAAAGCACAAAAATATCCTCACTTGCAGAAAACATCATTACTACCAAGGTGTGACTCAGAACTACATGGTTTAATTCCATACTGTCAGATGTGAAGAACTGTCAGATTACTTTGTATGTTGTCTGCTTTGCCCTTTTATTAATTCTTCAGGCTAAACCTCTATGCTTTCTTGTCATATTCAATATGAGAGCAGGTGACGGGGAACATCCAGAGACACCTCACTGCTCTCCCAAAAGAAGCATGGAATCATTAAGATCTCCTTTACTATATATATATACATGTATATATGTATATACACAGAGACAGCGTGATGATGTTTTTTGCAGATACAAAAAAGCAAGGGTTTCTCATGTTCATTGTTATTATTAAAGTGATTAATTGTGCTTCCCTTTTGGTTTGCTCTATTCATTATTACCTTTATCAACAAAAAGCTTTATTCCCATTCGTTCTCCATCTTCTTCTGTTTCTTAGCATCTTTTTGAAAATGGCAACTCCAGAACATTTTTTCAACACTCTCTCATCAGTGATGTATATAATGATAAAATTGGTACTTTTTTCTCACTGCTTTAAAATAAGTATTACATTAAATCACATGGCTATGGCATTACCCTAGCAATTAATGTTCAATTGCATGGCTAATTAGGGATTTCCAGAATATATACTTCATTAGCTTGCATTAGTTATCTCTCAGTATATTGCTTTTCACCTGATCTTCTAGAATTAATTTTGTTTGAATAGTTAAATTTGTTCAAACTTATTCAGTCTGAGTTTTCTCTTCTTTTTGCTCTTTACTTTCTTTCAGTCTTTTGGCATCAGTAAATCCTTTGTTATTGTATTTTCTTCTTAGACAACTCTGAAAATGTATTTATTGCTCTGGAACCCAGGGAAACCACCCACTGATGATGATTTCTCACTTCTGACTATTTGGGAAATACCAGTCACTTCTCAAATCTGTTTGACCTAATAAATACTGCATTTTTACTTTGAGGGAGTTTTTAAATAAGTCTGTTCTAATAAACTTTATCATACCTTTAAAATCCTAACTCTACCTATGTTTATGTGAGCTGTTTTTGATGCTCCCAAAGAAAGCAACATCAAGGGAAGCCCTCCAAAAATATATACTAAAAATTATTGGAGATGAGAGAGAAATCATTGGACATGAGAGAGTGAGAAAGAATAATAACTGGCAGTAAAGATAGGCTGGATACGAAAAAGACTGCAGTTGAAAGCTTAGTTTATGTCTTTTCTGGTCAGCTAGAGAGGAAAGGGTAAAATATTGTCCAGGGAGAAGACATGGGCAGTGTGTCAAGTAAATATATCATGGTGTATATCATGGTATATATCAGGTAACTTACAGACCAGTTTGAAAAGATGAAAGGTATTTTGGAACATGTTACAGTTACCCTTTGGAATATGTGTCCGAGTTTCCCTCTGTGAAAACTAGGGTCCAGAAGGAGCTGCAAGGACCCATGTCTTTTCCTGTTGTGAAGTCAGTATCTGTATTGGATAAACACTAAAGGACTAAAAAGCACCGCTATATTTTGGGGTACAAATGTTTATGTTTCGAAAATAGAGAAAGAGTAGACAAATGCACATGGGAAAGGAAAAAAAGTAAAACATTAGAAAAGAAATAGTTTCTATCCAAATGCTTTTAAAGAAGCAGGACTCTCTAAACATTAATATTTTAATTGTCATAATTTTAAATAGAATGTATTACAAAGTTTTCCAGGAGGCTTCATCTTTGATTATAGAAATAGATGGAAAGACCTTAAATGAAATGCATATCAGAGAAGTCTGAAGAAATAAAAGGACAACAAAGGCAAATTTAGATCAGGAACATAAAAATCAATATCAAACTGCAGACTCCTAAAATATAAATATGCAAGTGGTAAAGATTAACACAGAAATAAAAAAAAATTGGAACTTGTTCCAAATCACAAAGAAGAATTAAAGCCTCTTTGGAAAACATTGTATGTCAAGTAGTTGTGGATTTTTCAAATATTTACACAGTAAACAGAGTATGTGATATTTTCCCTTATTCTAGCTGTCGACAAAATGCTAAGAGAGAAAAGACAAAGAACTGGCAGATCTGTCAGCTAGCTATATGCATTTTACAGAATCAGAAAGTAGCAAATCTCTCTGCTAAGAAGCATGTTATTTTCTCATGCTGTGGATCTCCTATTAAGATGATCTTTCTTGTAGCTGCCACAGAAAATGTTTAAATGCTGCTTTATGTGCCCATTGGCATTTAGGTCCTGGAACAACCAAAGATCAGGAACGTACAGATGACATGGAATTCATAGTCTCCTGCCCTTTGTCTAGTCTCAGCTGGTAGTTCTTGGAGGAACATTATACAATCTCCCCTGATTCACTGCTGAGAAATTGAGTTGGGTTTTTAAATGTGACATAGAACATGCTATAAAAGTTTGTTGAGAATTTCAGAAACATTTCAAATGTCAGTGAAACAGCAATACAATTAAAAAAAATATCAGAAGATTAGAAATGAAAGCAACGTAAGACTTTTTCCAGAAAACAAGACATTAAGACATAATTATCTGTTCTAAACCACTGATATTCTGTATGAACATAAGAATGAAAAATCTGGAATTAAGAAACATGAAAAAATCTTCAATGTCTGTACAAGTAATGTGCATATTTGTGTTAGGAGAAGGACAGCATGCTTTTGGTCTTTTATAAAGATATAGAGTCACTGAATCACAGAATGATTGAGGTCCGAAGGTGTGTCTGGAGGTCAGCTGGCTCCTCAGCCTTTCTTCATCTGAGATATGCTGCAGCCCCTCAGTCATGCTGGTGTCTCTTTGTGGGATTATTCCTGACATTGAACTAAAATTATCTCCTCCAGCTAAAATATTCTTTTTTGGATATTAGGACCACTTTCTAGAATGATATTGACAATTTAGACAGAGTTCAGAGTACAAGAAAACAACCATTATCAGAAGAATAGAAACAATGACATCTGAGGAGTTAACTTGAAGAAAAGAGTAAAATTTCATAGCAACTACAAATATTCAGGAGACTAAACTCCAAGGAGAAAGTGAAATTGTTATAAATGCAAGTTAGTTAGAAATAATGGACCAAAAAAAAGGGCAGCAAAATTTAGACACAGGAGTGTAAAATCTCCAGACAAAGAGAAATCTTAACCTCTGTGCTAAATTTCTAAGATGGTTATGGAAACTGATTTGCTCAGGACTCTTATTACTGCTTTAAATAAAATGCTATCAGATCTTGCAGGGTTTAGTGGAATATTACCAGTGCAATGTATTAGGTGATTTAGTGGATCCTTTATCTTTCTCCCTGATGATTATGATTTTCATACCTTATTCTCTCTTTTCAGTAACATGTTTTCCAAAATACAGTACTCTTCAGTATTGGACATGATTTAACCTGGATACAGAACAGAAGAAATTGATACAAAAAATATCCAGATGTATGAATTCTGTTTTAATTTAAACAATAAAAAGCAATAGAATAAATTTGTTTGATAAAACTACTAGTTAGCAGGAGTGGCCAATGCATTGTCATAAAAAGATCAAGAAATAGTTGCTATAACATCTCAGAACTGGTAAGGTAGCATATTGTTAAACAGAAAGAAAATAATTTCATCAGTAAAAGCCACTGTACCTAGTTTCCTACAGATTCCTGTTCTTTGTTCTCTAGAAACAAACATTTTAGTGTCTTCAGGCCCCTCTACTTGCAACAGTCCCTCTTCAATGTCTATAATTATTTGCTTGTCTTTTTTAACCTTGATTGCTTCCTGCCTACTCCTTCAGCCTACCTGTATGACATCTGGTCCAGCTGTCCCATGATCATGTTCCTCAGGTTCCTGGTTTGTCTTCCAGTCCTTGCCACTGGCCCTGTAAAAACAATCAGCTCCCTTCCATGTTCACTTTCACCTCCTATTATGTCATTACGTTAACTAGAGAATTGTTCTTTTGAGTAGACAAAAAGCTGTACAGAATGTAGATATTTTACAGATTTGAAAATTTCTCTTGGGTAGCTGGAAAAAATGTATTTTACTCCATCATTTGCATTCAATTGAATGTAACAGGTAATGGTCGAATTTTACATTCCTTTCAGTGGGCTAATAAGTAATGACTTTGGACATCACATTATTACTGTTACTGTAGATCTTTCTATTGGTACTTGTTAGAGACATGGATCATGAAAAATGCATTTGATGTGAAAGCAGGTACTACAGGTACACATTTCTGTAGGAATTTCAACATAATGCAGCATCAGATGTCCCATTAGATTGAGATATTTTGTTTCAATATTGCATTGCTTGTGGTTGCCTCATATTGCCTAAAGACAGATGAAACGTGTGTTCTGTTTGCTTAAAGAAGTACTTAATAATTAATGAATAAAATGGTAAACTTCTAATGCAGTGAAATAATTTTTCTAGTCATATTATACTGAGTCCCTTCTAACAAAGAGTTTGTGATGACTATTATCCTACCAAACTGCCACTGGTGAAGGCAGATATAGAATTACTTACATAAACAACTGCTGGAAGAGTAGGCTTGTGAGAGGTTTTTTGGATACAACAACTGCAAAAGGGCAATTTTTTTTTGTTTCAAACTAAATGTCTAACTCTACAAGAATAATTCCCGTTAAAAAATGTCAGCAATTTAAAACTGCATTGTCTTTTGCAACATAGTCTTTTCCTTTTCAAGTCTTTCCTCTGTGTTTTTACATGTGAACAGTATATCAATTTCCCTATGACAAACAAACAGAACATTTTTTCCAGATTATATTGGATCTTCCCAGAAGATGTGAGTCTAAAGGAATTGATTGTTATTGCTCAAAAACCTTTAAGTTTTTACGCTTTCCTCTGGCACTACGTTTCTTACCTATGCCTTATCAGAAGCAGCACAAATTTTTTATATACAATGTACTAGTTCTACAGATTCCCTGGAGGTTTTGTTGGTGGTTCTGGTCTTAAGAAGTTAGCAATGAGGAAGCCATGAGAAGGAAAGGTATATTTGCAGTGCCCAGAGAACCTCTTCCTTGAATCCATGAAAGGCAGCTGAGTTGGTCATATTGAAAGGTATGCTTTTTAAGAGCCATGTTTCCTCATTGCTCTTTTTGGCAAATACTTTTTCTCTAAGGATGTGCTTTTAGTGAGTTACTTCTGGTATTACCCACAGGAAGATCAGTTATTTCTACTTGGAGTGGAGATAAATGTTTGCCTCACCAAAATTTTTTTCCCAGCTTTGCACTGTGTTTGCCACACCGCAAGCAATGTCTCATAATGAACACTACAGGCTTTTTCTCCTTTCTTTTTTATTACTGCCAAGGGTTTGATTTCTACCTGTTCTCATATTTCTGCTCTGTTTTCTCTTCACTAAGCTGCAGTATAATTATCCTCATTGCTCTAAGGGTAAAGAAATTACTGAAGAAATGACTAAGGGTATTATTTGAGCAGACACATTTTGCGTCCATGTCTGGATAGTACTGAATATGAAACTAACATTTACATTATTGCCTGCTGTAAGGGTGATACAACATATTAACAGACTAGTTCTCTGAGCTGTAACATGGCTACAGCATACAGCAATTACCACTTCAATAAGCAATCCAGCAAACAGGGTTGCACTGTTTTCTTTTTCGCAAAATTATGCTTGCTCAAGGAGGATGCCAGCTCCTCTGAAAATAAAAACAAACGAACACCATTGTAACATAAAAAATGTCTTTGCATTCTTGGAAATGTACCTTCATGAACATTTCTCTCAAAGTTGTTACACTTCATTTTGGGGTTTTTTCTGCTTTCAATTTTATACTTAGCGACGACCATTTATTTTTCAGATTAAGTTAACAGCCAATTTTGATCCTGTAAAAAAATTTAAAAAATATTAAAAGAAAGCTTTTTCTCTGATTGAAATTTTCTTGACGTTTTCTGTTTCCAAGACCTATAGCCTCCTTTTTGTCACAGAATTGCAAGGCCTTCAGGTAATTTTATTTTAAAAGGATTTTATTTTTCTTCAGAAGAATAATTTAGAGACATTGTCTCCTTTCAAAAATAACATGAAAAGCAGACTAAAAAGAGTAGTTTTATTGTAAATTGCTTTTCAGGAATAGGGTGGGATGAAAGCACAGAAATTTGAGATGCTCTTGTATTTAAACTGGAAAGGAGAATGTTAGTGAACAAGAGTCGAGACAAAAACTCTGTAAGAAAGCAAAGCCTGTGAGACATATTTATGCAAAGTTAATTCTGTTTCTGATAATATTTCTCTTGTGTTTCCTTACATAGTGCCTCATAGGAATTTACCTTAGAGAATAAAAGAAAATGGCTTAATGTTTTCACCACCCCTTTTAGACAATTCTTTTTGTGCACAGAATCGTAGAGTGCTTTGTGTTGGCAAGGACCTTTAAGGAGCCTCCCTGCCATGGACAGAGACATTTTTCACCAGCTCTGGTTGCTTAAAGCCCTATCCAACCTGACTTTGAATATTTCCTATGACGGGTCATCCGCAACTGCTCTGGGCAACTCCAGTGTCATTGTAAAAAATTTCCTCATATCCAATCTGAATCTAATGTCTTTCAGTTTAAAACTGTTGTCCCTCGTCCTGCAGACCTTGATTAAACAAATATCTATCTGTCTTATAAGCCCCCTTTAGAGATTAAAAGGCCACAATAAAGTGTCCCCAGAGCCTTTTCCAGGCTGAACAATGCCAGCTCCATTGCAGAAGGCCACTAAATTAGTCATGCTTTGCCCATTGGTGAAGCCATGTTGGCTTTCTCAAATCACCTTACTACCTTCCATATGTTTTGACATGTCTTCCAGAAAAATCTGATCCATGATCTTACTGGGCATGGAGGTGAGGCTGTTTTGTTGGTAGTTTCCATGATCCTTATTTTACCCATTTAAAAAATGGGTGTTTCCTTTTTTTCCAGTCACCAGGACTTTGCCTGACTGTCATGACTTTGTAAATATGATGGAGAGTGGCTCAACAGCTACATTAGCCAATTCCCTGAGGATGCTTGGATGCATATTGTCAGTTGCTATGGAGTAGTGTATGTTCAGTTTCCTCAGGTGGTCTCAAACATGATCTTCACTTAATATAGTAAAGAATGTGGTTCCACAGTCCCTTCCTTGAGGCTCAATGACCTGAGAGATATGGGAAGAGTGATTACTAGTGAAAACCAAAGCAAAAAATTTGATGAGTACCTCAGTCTTTTCCATGCTTGTTGTCACTAGTCCCACTGTCTTATTTACCAAGGGGAGTATATTTTCTTTAATCTTCTTTTTCTGGCCAACATACTCTAGAAGTCCTTATTCTTTGCATCCCCTGTCAAATTTATCTCAGACTATGCCTTATCTTTCCTGATTACATCCCTACACATCTGGGCAGCATTCCCAGGTTCTTCCCATTATACATGTCCCTGGTTTCACTGCCTGTACATTTCCTTCTTACACTTTAGTTTGACCAGTAAGTTCTTACTGAGCCATGATGGTCTCCTGCCTTCCTACACATTGGAATCAAGAGATCTTTGCTTTAAGAAAAACATTCTTAAAGAACTGACAGCTCTATTCAGTTCCTTTATCCCTCAGGGCATCCTTGCCTGTGCACTGCAATAGGGTGCAGACAGTTAAAAATGTAAATCAAATATTTATTCATGAACACACAGAAAAGTAAATAGGATTTAGGCATTTCTGTGCTCATCACCCCTGATAAGACAGCCAAGAAAATTTGCTGGCAGTGCTGGCATCAGTCCAGAGCAGTTCCACTGCTCCCTGGATGAATGCTTAGCATTGCTGATTTGCCATCTTGCACTAAGTCTTTTGGCACTAATAAAACTGACGACACTGATCAGTGACGGACTGCCCTGCTGTTTTGTTGTTTGATTCTTTTTTCTTTTTTTTTTTTTTTGGCTTCCACTGACACCACTTTATTTCAGTTTCTTTTTCAGAAATTCTCTCATGGGGCACATGTGCTGCTCTCCACAAGACCTCTGTGAGGAGGCACAGCATACTACAATGGCAAGAAGGTCTCCTGAGATACTGGAATGGATAGGGCAGGAGTAAGAAGGCTGAATGGACTTGCATAACCAGTACCTAGGGTCTTTGTTGATGTTGGGTTTGATACTCGAAGTATTGTGTACAGTTCTGGTGTCCTCAACATAAGAAGGACATGGAGCTGTTGGAGCAACTTCAGAGGAGGGCCACGAGGATGATAAGGGTGCTCGAGCACCTCCCGTATGAAGACAGGCTGAGAAAGTTGGACTGTTCAGCCTGGAAAAGAGAAGGCTGCGTGGAGACCTCATAGCAGCCTTCCAGTATCTGAAGGGGGACTACAAGGATGCTGAGGAGGGACTTTTCATCAGGGACTGCAGTGATAGGACAAGGGGTAATAGGTTCAAACTTAAACAAGGGGAATTTTAGATTGGATATAAGGAAGAAGTTGTTTACTGTGAGGGTGGCGAAGCACTGGAACAGATTGCCCAAAGAAGCTGTGAATGCTCCATCCCTGGCAGTGTTCAAAGCCAGTTTCGACAGAGTCTTGAGTGACATGATTTAGTGTGTGGTGACCTTGCTCATGGCAGGGGCGTTGGAACTAGATTATCTTAAGGTCCTTTCCATCCCTAACTATTTTATGATTCTATGATACTATGAGCATCCATTTCCCAGATATTCCTCCTCTCCCAGCATACAGGAAGCAAACACAGATTTCAAGACAGCAGAAAGACCAGCGAGTCATTTTTACCCAGTATGTACTGATTTTTAGAAATAAAATCAGAATTGCATATTTTGTAAGTATGAGTGCATACATCAGGCACATAGTTCATAATTCAGTCATTCCAGCATATTGTACCTGAGAATGACCACCTAGAGGGCATCACCATGAACTTGGGTGCTTTAGATCATTCCAGTTTTCTCCAGTTTGCTTCAGTAGGTAAAAAACATCCATAGGGATGAGTGAACATGTTTCAACTCCCTTGCTGCCCCTGTCTTGCTGCCCCTTACTGGAGTAAGGGCATAGGAACTTTAGTTTTCATTCAACCCTTTGTTCTCAACATCCTGTATGGGTCTGGAGTTTTATTTTTCCCTAAGGAAGATGAGGAGTCTTTCCTATCATTGCCAGCTAATAGGGAATAGCTTT
Organism: Coracopsis vasa; assembly: GCA_026283785.1. Taxonomy (NCBI): domain Eukaryota; kingdom Metazoa; phylum Chordata; class Aves; order Psittaciformes; family Psittacidae; genus Coracopsis; species Coracopsis vasa. The sequence goes on from JANHGB010499389.1 coordinate 25,065, forward strand.
TAATTCATCGGCTACTTTTTAGATGAAGTAGATTTGAAGTGGCTGTCCCCTTGTAACTTACCAGTTCTTTCTAACTTTTCCAGGTGACAAGATATAATCTCCTTTCCATAAACAAAAGTTCCCCACACTCTTTAAATTACTCTGTTCCTCACAGAGTCTGTGGTATGGCAACATGGCCAAGAGATTTGGGGCTTTGGTACTGAATGTGAAGAAAGATGGAATGAAAGCATAGTAAGATCACAGAAATACTGACCACTGGCCTTCTGGGCAAAAGTAGTGCTTTTGTTTCTCAAATTAGAAGTAGCAGCAACATACTCAAGTTCTTTCCTTGTCAAGACCTTTGCTTGGATGCAAGTGCCTCCTCAGGTGTTTTAGGAGAAAAAACAAAGTACCTGGGAGAAAGAAAAGGCTTATACAAATGCAACCATTGCGTGACCTTTCTTGTCTTCTAGGACAGGTAAGTATCTGAGAGAGAGAGAAGTGAAACTCAGGGGTGGAGAGAGGAATAAAAAGAGAAGGGACTCATCCAAATACAGAGACTGGCCAGGTATGCGTTAGACACTTTATTTCTGTATAGAAATGGTAAAGAAAATTCAGAAAGGCATAATACATATAAAGCAACAATGAGAACTGCAGGCAGTCTGCACAATGTATTTCAGCAAATGCAAGGGGAATAAGCGCATGTCAGTCACTTGCCCCTATTACGAACAAATCACTCTGTTGGTACTTGGTTTGAGACAGCTTTGTTTGCAGATGCCTGGGACACCTGCTAGCATTTTCCAATGTTTTTCCCATCAGAGTGCAGAGGGATCTGAGGGATTTTTTCTTTCTTTTTTTTTTTTCCAAAATAGGATTTAAGGGTTTTGTTTGTTTTGGGTCTTTTTTTCTTTTTTTTTCTTTTTGGGTTGGGGATGGAGGGTGTTGTTTGGTTTTGTGTTGCTTTGTTTTGTTTTTTTTTTCTCAATTTTGTTTCCTTGTTGTTTCTTTTGTTTCTGTTTCAGCATCTCTCTCCCCACCATGAGCAGCTGTCAACGAAAACACAGTGGTGCAATTCAGTGCTCCTTTCTGCTGCCTGTGCATTTTCTTTTAGAAGCAAGTTTCTCTTTATTTCTGGACCTTAACAGGTTTCTAAGATATGCAGCTGTATTCCAACAGCAGGCAGTACCCTTCTGGAGCTTATCTGAATCTTTTTCAAGGTGTAGCAGTAGTTCTTCTACATTCATAAATATCTTTCTGTCATTTCTTTCCTAATCCAAAGACTTTCTCAGTATACTTTCTTTTCTGTGTTCCATTCTGCAGGATGCAGATGGCAAGGCAGAGAGATAGGACTTTTGTAATTCTTTCTGCTTTTTTTCTAATACGACTGAAAAGCCACTTGAAGAGTAGTCTTGTGACATAACATGAAATTACTGGAAGTCCTTTCCAACCCTAACTATCCTATTCTAATCCTAACTATTCTATGATCCTATGAAGTGTGTATTCAAACAGTATGAAATAACTACTATCTTGTAACGTGCTTCCTAAACTATATCCTAAATATATTCTATATCCTATAATCTGTTTCCTAAACTATATCCTAAATCTATCCTGAAGTATATCCTAAAAATTGTTTCTAAAAGACATAGTAATAGTCTAATAAACATAGTTATAAACACAGTAACAAGCGTAGTAACAAATGTAGTAGCAATCGTAGTAATAAGCATAGTAATGAACATAGTAAGCTGAAGTCCAGAGGCCAGCTCCCCACTTGGGGAGATGCTCCAGTGGATGGGCATTGATGGCGGAGCTGAGGAGTGAGCCAGCAAGGCCTCCTGCGAGGGATGGGATGGGTCTGAGGGCACTGCTCTGGCTCCGGGGTAAGGTGGTGGAACCTTCCATCCAGAGCAGCAGGACACGGTGGCTCTGTCCTTGCTGCTGCCGAGGTGGTGTTGGGGCCACAGGGTGGAACTCCAAGCCCAGGCAGCAGAGCTCATGTGGGGAATCCAAAGCAGTAAATGGGCACCTACAAGGGCAGAGTCAGAAACCTCTGATGAAGCCATGAGGGCAGGAATAGGTGAGACTTGGTTCCTGGGTTTTTTGGAAGTATGCTGTAAAAGAAGACATTGCTAGCACAGGATAGAGGCTCCTTACTGATTCCTTACTGGCAACTACAGTGCAGCTTTGGTCCCTTCTGAACACGTGTTACCCTCAGAGCAAGGGAAGTTGACAGAGATGTGTAGTGCCCACTTGCCAGGCAGCAGGGCTCGGCAGGGAGCCCTGGGATATGGTCCTTTCCAAAACTCAAGCAGCAGCATCCCTTGCTCTGCCATACTAAAATCACAGGTTGGCAGGCAATGCTGCAGTGGTATGTTTCTCCTGACATACATGTTCCTCCAAGGGCAGACACATGCCTCCTGTCCAGGACCATGCTGTGCACCTCAGGAGTATTTCCTGTACTCAGAGCTTGCCAAAAAGATGGAACACAGG
>JANHGB010499413.1:0-27513 GCA_026283785.1 Coracopsis vasa
ATGCTTTGCTGTACCAGGGCTCCGGGCACAATCCGTTGTCCTTTGAAACCAACAGGAATCTTTCCAGTCCTTTAGAAGAAATTTCCGCTGGAGATTTTAGACTCACCCGAGGCAGGACTGAAAACTAAGCTTTAACTGTAGTTGACTGAGTTAATAGAGGCTGTCATTCATTGAATAAAATGATTAGGAGTCAGTGGCCCAAAAAAAATATCACAAAATGCTTGAACAAGTGGTCAGTACCAGCCTTATACAGATGCAATAACATTTTTTCAGGACTACTTCTTCCTAGAGCAGTTACTGTTTGCTATAGAATTTACCTCAATGTGCATAAAGTTTTTAAGACTTTTTTTTGGTATCCCAATTATATTACATAGGTATAGCTTTATAACATAACACAGAGATTGAGATAAGTTCTTGTTTGTCTCAGAATAAGAAGTTCTGAATGTGTCAAAGGGTTAAGAAACACAGCACAACGGTATTGTGTGCTCTTCATCTCCTTGGAACATCTCAGAGCTGAGGCTTGCCAGCATCAGTGGTCAGGAGTGTGTCATTGCATTTGAAATAAGACTGGCAGAAAACTTTCCATTGGAATATTGAGGGATTCTCCCCAAAGGAAAACAGCTTTTGCAAAAAGCTGGAGGTTCGTGTGTAAATTTATGTAAAAAATTATTCCTCTCTCAGGAAAGGGGGAGAGAAATTTTGAATGAAGGCACTGTCACCAAGACAGAAGCAGTTTTTCAAAGCTTGTAGCTGTCTTTTTGGCATCTGGTAAATACACAGAACAGTTTTCTGGGAAGTGAAATTCTAAATGTTTACAGATTTAATATTTCTTACACTGTTATCAGATTATGATTTCAGGTCAACTTAATGCAAACTTTATGTGATAAGTTTTGTACTTGAAGATTGGCATTGTTATATTGCTTGTGATTTTCTTTATTTATCTTTAGGCTTTGTTTTTAAGCCAGGAAAATAGTGTTGAGTGAATTTAAATTAAGAGAACACATACCTGCACAAGGATTAACATAGGGGGGAAAAAATGGTGGGGAGAAAAATATTTAATAACTGGATATGTATTGGTGTTTGTGATTGTGCTTTGAAGTTACACTTCCCAGTTCTAATAGAAAAAAAAAAGAAAAAAGAAACAAAAAAGATTGACAATGACAGAGCAAGAAAACAAGATAAACAAAACAAGGTACAAGCAAGATCCTTCTAGTACAATTTCTTTAAAGTAGACTGCCAATTTAGATTATTTGCAGGCGTCTAGGCAATGAGGGTATTGACACAAATATCTAAATCACTTTTCCACAGCTTTTGCAAACTACTTCTTCTTTATCTACTTCTTATTGAATACATCTTGTTGAACCTTTCCTATCCAATTTAATTTCTCCCAGTCTGGAATTCTTCTCACTTCTAAAAGTTACTCTACTTCCTGCAATTGCTTTGCATTAGCCCAGTAATATTTTTTGTTCTTGGTTCAGTTGTTACTGGAGTGGGAGAAGCTCATATCTGTGTGGTCCATTCATTAGTGTGAATAAATGAGAAGAAATTTCCTACAGGTGATGTGCTTGCTATTCAATTTGTGAACAAATCACAGACAGAATTAGCATGTTGATTACGCAACCTTACTTCTCCTGACAAATGAATGGCTGAACAGAGAAAGATTTGTTAGTTGTAACAAATCTCCACAGAAGAGAAATAACACCCCGATGGAAAAGTGCATACATGAAATGTGACTGACACCTATTCTCTTTGCTTAAGTGCTCTTCAGTTTTGGAGGCTTTGGCTGCTGTGTGATGAGTTTGTCTGAAAAAGTCTGGCTACTCTACTAAGATGAATAAATAAGGAAAGATTTTAAAGGGATCTTGGAAGTATTGTTCAGTTTTCAAAAAACATAGTGTTTATTTCTCTGCATGAGTGGAGTGGAATGCTAAAATTTGTGTGTTCAGTACGGCTGGTTCAAGGTATTAACGATTGATGGGTTTTGCATATAGAATGCATATTTTATACCTAAAAATATTGTGCTAAATGAAATATATTCTCGTTAAACATCTTTGGTGCATTTTTTGTAAAGAGAAAAGAAAGAACGTGAACTTTGGGAAATAAAAATTGCCTCATTTTCAAAAAAACTAAGAAGTTAATCAAAATTGTTAGTGAAAATGTTGCTCCCAGTCTTTGCATTAATATAAACATTTGTTAAAATGAAATCTTCCTGCCTTTCTCCTGCATGATGGAAAAAGTACAATTAAACTGCTGAGAAATGCCACAGCATTGCTGTCTGTATTTTAGTATAGGCAGGGAGACACAAAAAGCTTTGAAAGGGTTCTTGTATATAAATGATGAATCAGGAAATACATGTCTTTACAGTGAAATCTTCAGAAAAGGCTGACTGGGAAAACAGCATTTCTGTTCTGTGAACAAATATTTCAGTGCTTGTTTTCATCCTACACATAAGAGAGAGATAGGAGGAATATTGAAATGTTGAAAATGGTGGTATAAATCCTACTGGGGGGAAGGGAAATGTTTCCTAAATGACAGTGTTTGGTTTCATGTTGGTTGATACTAGCCTAGAGAGGACAGGTTTGTTCTCATATTTCAGCTGAGCTGTAATGCTTATACTGTCACCCCTACTCTTTGAACCAAGTTTTCTGACCATGTGCTCTCACAAGAACACTGCCATGTCCAATCTTGTCTCATGAAAGCCAAGCAAACCAAATTTGTGCCAAAATGCAGTTTTGCTCAGAATTTTCTTCTTTCATATTTGTCTGTTATTCCCTTTTGACGCTTTTTTGTTAATTATTTTTTTTCTTTTTAATGGAAAAAGTAGTTGAAGAAAATAAAAAAAAAAGGGGAGAGAATGTGATTGTTTAAGTGAACATAATGTTAAGGGGTTTTTTTCAGTGATTGAGTAAGTTATAATAAAATGCTTGATCTTTTGGCCAACAATTTAACTGCGGGTACGAGAGTGTGTTTGCACTGGAATGGTGTTGTGTAGTGCAGTGGAGTACTTCTTATCTAAGGAGACGATATAATAACAAAACAATAGTTTCATCAAATGATGCACTGTCATAAAACTCAGTATTATCCATATAACATCAGTTCATAATAGAGAGTAATGAGTGTATAACGTATTTAAACACATTTTGCTTCTGAAATGGGTCATGAACTGCATCTCAGCATTATCACATGGCTTTATCTTAACCAGGTGGATGGGAATGCTTTCTTTATTGTCCCCCACCATGTTGCCCTTGATCTGGGATATTTCAGATCTCCCTTTCTTCCCATAGCATCTGTCCAACAAGCCCAGAACATCAGGATCCAACCCAGGAGTTTCCACCTGAAAACAGGCTAGTGAAGCATCCAGTAATACACAAGTGAATGGAGAAAAATTGTCATGTCTATTTCAGAAACAGGATCTTAAACAATAATGTTTACTGTATGAAGAAAGTGTCAGAAAAATAAAATTGCTGGCACTAAATTACTTGATAGCAGTCTTACAGACCTGCGATGTTTTTTTATCTCCAAAGTGCTTTACTCAAGTTGTTTCTAAACAGAACTGCTGCTCTGAAACAGCTCATAGTCATATTAAAAGGTTGCTTAAATGTCTCCAAGCATTAACAGTACTAAGTTCAAAAATTTTTGAGCCATTTTATAATAAAGAGAACTTCTTTTCAGTTCCAAACCATGACAGAGGACAGTTGTGCTCCCTCAAGAAATATTTTTGCCAAACTGTAAACAAACAAACCAACCCCTCAAAATCCAAGAGTTTCCAGTGTTGAATGACAGCCTTTTTACTTGTTTGCACTAAAGGAAGGCCTGTGGTTCCTGGGGGGTCCCATCTCTGTTTATTACTCGGCACATCCAGCCCTGCAAAATATTTTTCCTACTTTCAAATCACTTAGATGAGCAGTAAGCGTCTCTTTGAATGCATTCAGTTAATGTACCATTACCCACTGGCATAACTACCGTAGATCAGAAATGCTTTGAGTATATTCTATCCTGTAATATTTGCTCTGCAAGGCTTTTGCGGATTCTGTTTGTAGCTTCAAGCTGCTCAAAAAAGGGAAAGAAATAACCCCTTTTACATGCAGGCTTTTTTGGGTCTTGGAGAGCAGAAATGGCTCCCTATCTCTGATGGACCCATTCTGCCAAGAAAAGCTGCTCCTCCACCCATCATTATCACCACTTTAATGTCACTATTATGATGCTGACTAGGCTTTTTAAGCATCTCTTTTGTTTTTAGCATTCATGACAGGGAATTTAATTGATGCAGCAGTACTGTGTTAAGCAGCTGAAACGGCCACAAGGGACTGCCTGGCTCCCAGCTCTATGGAGACAGAAGGAGATCCTCAACAGCTTGCCCACAGTAGCCGATGATCTTATCCCTTCTGCTCATGTTTTACCAAAGCATAATGCTGTGAGCAAATATAATCTTTCATCTTCAGCTGTTCCACATGAGCAGGGTACTTCTTTGAGCTCCTCATGTCTGAAGAAAAGCTTGAGCAAGTTTTAGCTAACGGCTAAAGTGCCTGTATTTGTCCAAATAATACGACAGTGTATGCGCAGGTGTAATGCCAGATGAGGTCCCCTCAGCTGAGGGGGAGCACTGGGGTGCTGCTGTGTGACCCAGCAAGATCTTGTCTTGATGCTGAGGATTTTGTGCCAGGAATAAGATTGCAATTCTAAATGCACTGCTGGCTGCATGGTGCAGATATTATTTTAAATGTAAAATATATGCAGAAATCACTATTTTATAATGGTTTTGTTGTTTTGTTTGGGGTTTTTTGTTGTTGTTTATTTGGTTTTTTTTTAAAACAACACTTCTTTGAGGTCAGCTGGAGAATGTTTCTGCTCAGATTTACCCCATTCAGATTTTTCTAAAACCATTCAAAAGTGATTTTTCCCAGCCATGAAACTGCTTTGGTTTATATCAGCTCCTTGTTTCATTTCCCTGGCATTTACCAGATCACTGGGTCTTGAGAGCATTGCCCTCTGAGTTATAGGGAGAACAGCTAAATAGGAAAGGTAAGCTCATGCAAACAATAGAAAGCTCAAGGCAAATTCCCAGGTAAATAACAGTTGCTGACAATTTTCCATTAATAAGCTTTTTCACCACAGGGGTCTTGTGTGTATTTGTTCTGACTCTGCGGTCAAGTGAAAAACTGCAGTCCTGAGCACTTGGATATTGTGATGCATCTTTGGTGCATCACACAGATAAGTAAATCTTGCAGTGGTGTAAAGTTCATGTTCCAGCACTGACTTATGAGAGTATAGGTAATGTGCTTCTTAAGCGATTGCTGGTCAGTTGGAGTTGATGAACTCAAGATAAGTTGGAGCCTTCTGTATCTTATCATTTTCCTTTAAATTTTATTTTCACAAAGTATAAGAAAGCTGAACAGTCTTTTCAGAGTGAGTACCAGCTCAACTTCCCTTGCCCCTTGCTCTACCCAAGTATTTTAATAAAGACTACAATCAAGAAAATAGAGGTCATTTGCACACTGCCACCACTTATATTATCACATCTCTATGGATAAAAAATGCTCACAGGGCCTATAAGTTGTTAGATCCCAGCTATTTCTGTGCCCTGCCTTCTAAAACGATGTTGAGGCTGATTGAATACCCTTCCCTGACATAAGATGGGTTCTCTCTTCCAGCAAAGTGTGACTCACAGGCAGGAAAGAGTGTCTCCTGATGTTGCTCTACATTGCATCTTTCCTTACAGTTTTACTGTAGTGAAAATATACACTGGAGCAGACACCTGAAAGATAGCAAAGTAAAGAACAGTTTCTATAGAATATTTTCAAAATCAGTTCTGTTTCTGAAAGGGAGAGGGTATATGATATTGATCTTTTTGCTAGAAAATTCTATAGGCCTTAGGTATAATGCTTTCTTTTGTGTGTGTTTATTCCATCTATATGTTGATTTGATCTATAAATTGAATAATTCTCGGAGATGTGCCATTATTTTCAGTCCAGACCTCAGCCAGTGCAAAAGTGAGCATGGTCCTCCTGCAGTCCAGTTATTCTGCTTTGTGCTGGCCAAGATATGGGCTGTTGTTTCTGAGCAGGGGGAAAGAATTGCATTTTACACTGGGTTGTGAAATTTGAGTTCACTCAAAAGCTGAGAATGTGACCTGACAATTTTCTACAGAAGGTATTTTTTTGGTGGAAAAAATTAATTATTTAGGCTTGTCTTAAAAAGTCATGCTAGTGATGTCAGTTCAATGTTGACTTGATAACTAGTTCATGTCCAACAAAGGAATTTAAATGAGAAATGTCTTCAGACTGAAAAATCAATGTTACAGTGAACAATTTTTCAGAATGTTTTCTCATCAAAAAGAGCAAGAGAATAGTCTTTTGCTCTGCATTTTTTCAGAATGTGATGCTCACAACCTCCTTGTTTTATGTTTGAACTTTTGGATAAAGAGTCAATTCCACCTTCTGGGAAGTTGTAATATTTAATTATAATTAGGAAAAACTTGACAACTCGAACTTCTAAAGCCATGAAATAAAGAAAAATCCTGTGGGGTGGGATTTTTTTTCTGTTTTCTTTTTCTTCTTTTATTTTATTTTTTTCTTTAATCACAGAAGGACTGATTTTTCAGCAATCTCAGGACTTCTGATAGCCTGGTTTTTAATCCCTCTCTCATCCATCTAGCCAAATTCTTCATGCCAGAATTATTCTTGTGCAGAACTACTCCTTTAATATATGATGAATAAGTAAGCTTCAGTACTAATCACTGATCCTTGAATTGTTTCTTTACAGATCATTCCTGCTCTCTCTGCCAGTAATGAACCTATACAGCTCAGTTTTTCAGTCTCTGTTGTTGAAGCAGAAAGACTGCGACTGATAGGATGATGCTCAGCTCACTCTGGCTCAGAAATGGAACAATGTGGCTACAACCAAAGAGCAATCCAGATGACCCAGCAGCAGTGGACAAAGTTCTGGTAGTTCTCGTTGTATGACTGAAATCTAATGACCACACTGTGGGGTTTTTGGCAGATTGGCTGTGTGGACTTAATATACTAAGGTCCCTCTTTCCCCATAGCATGCCTTCTCCTCCTGTGTGGGAGTACTTAACCTTTGTGCCATGCTTCCCAGACTATCTCTCCCATGTGGTAAGATTGAGTAAGATTATCAGCCCCTTCATTGTGAGCCACCGTAGCGGATCTGTGGGATCAGGGCAGGACCAATGTAGAGGCAAATTTGCCTGCCTCTGTCTGCATTAGTTCTTCCCACCTCTGAAGCATCTGGTGTTGGCTGTTCTTGAAAAGAAGTTAGATGAAAGCAGCCTGGCATGCCCTGTGTTCCCAGCCAGCACTGACTGTTAATGAATAAAGCTGGATTTGCTGTTTGTTCTCTTTTCACAACGCTTTATCATTTGGGGATGCATTTTTCATAGAGAAGAAATATTGAAAACACTTGAGGTGTTTAGACAGGCTTGAAACTCCAAAGAACCCTTTTTACTTAAATGTTCTGCTGGCTGAATCAAATAGAATGATAGAGATAATAGATGTGAAGTTATAACACAGGGTGTCTATGCCAGGTTGTCTCCAGGTATTTGTGAAAACTCCAAAGATTCAGATAAATCAAAAATTGTTTGCAGTCTATATACCAGAATCCTGCAGATGACACATGAAAAGAAAAAGAACACTTGATAGTGGTTAAAGAAGGCATGTTTTGCTGTGTACATCCACCATCCTTCAGTATGTTGTGATATGAGTGCCATAAAACTTTAGAAAGAAAATTCCACCTTTCCTGACTTCCTGTGAGGTTTTAGCACTGTTTACACCTCTCTGAATCAGATGCCCACCATATGGACCTGGTATGTGTTCATATCAGTGCTTACACCAACCTCCTTCCTCAAAAAGAAGGGTGATGCCTCTTCTGAAGGATCCTCTGATGCCAGGACTAGGTGTCCATGTATTCTGGAGGAAGATGGCTGCTTTTAATTGTAGGGAGAGTGTACCTGTACTAATCCTCTTGGTGTTTCCCTGTCCCAGACTTCTCTGTTCTACTTCGCTGTAATTTATCCTGAGCCTGCCTTCCTCCACAAGTCAAAGAATCAAGGAGAGAGTCTGCAGCTGAGGTTGCATCCTGAATGTGTGAGCAGAACTGGGCAAAGTTATCATCGTATCAAAATTCACTCTGCAAACTGGATCTCTCCTAAGTTCCTTTTGTACTCTGAAAGCTCAGGTCAAAATCATTGAAGTTCCAAAGTGTTTTAAACAATGCCAGAGTTAAGTGAGGTTGATTTGGAAACTGTGCAGGATCTACATCCTTATGTTGCCTCAACCTGATGTTTGGTTAGAGTGCTTGCTTGAGTTTTGCTGTCCCAAGCGAGTTTGGGAACTATGAAGCACACATGTAGCACAGGCCATATCAAAAGGCTTTATTTTGTTTGCACTGTGACAGCAACCTCCTCCTCCAGATTTAAAGAAAAAAGAAAAAGAAAAAAAGAAGGAAAAACCCCCTTGTGAATTCACTTGTGATTTCTCTCTAGGTCCTGGCTCTGCAGCTTTGCCTGTTGTAAAAAGTGGCACACAGCCTTCAGTCCTCCATGGATATAACCATTTTGCAAGTTGCGGTCTTGCTGCTGCTCTTAGTCACTGTAAAGGAAGTTCTCTTATCAACAGTAAGCACTGACTTCTGGAGTCCTACTTTATTGAAACAATAGACAAATCAGTTAAACCACTGGCACATAACCATTCTAATAAAAATGGAAGCCCACTGATTCCACTTAAGTATGACTCTTCTTTGGGGAATCTGGGAAGGCCTGGGGGCTGTACAAAGGAGCCCAGGAGAGCCAGGCTGTGAAAAGAGTTCTGAGGGAGAGACAAACAGCTTAAGAAAAACATACCAGGCTTCAAAAGCATTTGGTTCAGCTTAGGCTCATCTGCAGGAGACTTTTGACTCACTAAACAGTTATGAGAAAGTGTAAGGAAAAGGGACTGTGTGATCCTGAGAGAAACTGAATGCATGCCTAGGTGGTAATTAAAATACATCTATGCATAAGAAAACCTCTATCTTCCCATAATAAAAGAAGCTTTGAAGCTCCAGGAAAGGACATTTAATGCATTTTTGAAAGTATTAAGCAACCTTCCATAGGATCCAAAACAATTTTTGATTTGTCAGTGTAGACAGAAGGTGTAAACTTCCAGGTTTTCTTTGGATTTCCTCAAAAAACCTGTCTTCTTGCAGTCATTCAGAGCTCCCAGCAGGATAAGAACCAAAGTTCAGGATGATCAAAAGTTCAGGGTATCATGAAGTGATGAATAGGGATGCTAGAAGGATGATTAGGGATGATGGCTGATTTGCAATGACAATAATGTTGGGGGATGCACTAGCTGACTTATAGAAATAGCATTCTGAGCTGTGGCAACAGCTTGTGGGTCCAGCTTCAATGAAATGCCACATAGCAGCTGTCACTCCACATGTCTGGCTGACTCGCTTTCTCAAGACTGAATTAAAAAGCCCTTGGCCTGTGTTTCCATTTCTAATCGTCAAGAATATTTATGTGGAAGCTGGCAGACTCATCTCCTGTAACAGGGATAGCCTGTAGTCAGGCTGCCTGTTATGGGGGAGTGCTCTTCATTCCAGCAGTAGCCTCTGCACCCCAAGAAAAGCAGTCCCCCATGTTCAGGACTCTGCAAGGTGAAATGCGAGTCTTTCCAACCTTGCCAGTTGTGGTAACCCCTCAGCATATTTGTGCTTACTGACCTGTCTGGGTATCCCAACAGCAGTATTTCCCCAGCCAGATGTTTAAATCAGGATTTCAGGCAGGTGACAACCTAGATAGTAGGGTAATTACGTGTGTGTTTTCCAGGAATATCTTTTATATGCTTATGTTTGATAGGCTCACAGACTGTCTTTTATTACTATAAATTGCTTTTGCAGTGTTTTATTTCAGCTGTTCTGTCTTATCAAGAAGTTTTTCTCACCTGGCTCAGGAGAGACAGGAACTCTGTTTGAAACAATCTGTGAAAAACATGCAAATAGCCTGATCCAGACTTGGATGTGAATTTCTATTGCTCCAAAAGGCAATGTCCTTTTAAACTGGGGCTTTTGCTCTGTCCTTGAAAGAGACAGGAGCTGGTTGCAGAATGCAGATCTGTAGGAAAGTTTTCAACATCCTGCTGTGTGATGTTCTATACCTTGGATTTAATTTCAGGTCACTTTCTAGCACTGGGTATTTCATTTCTCATCTGTCCTATGAGTCCTTTATTGTACAATTGTTGATGTCTCTGAAAGCTCCTGCCAACAGTTTTCCATCTGTTTTAAACTAAAACCATTTAGTTTCTCTTGATGTGAGAGAAACCCATCTGATTGATATGAGAATATGAGCAGTAGGTGGCCAACTTATCTCTATTTAATGAAAATGAAAACTCACAGACAGTGTGCAGGGGCTTTGGTAATGTTCTCCATACATAGATCCTTCCAGAAAGTCTCATGTAAAGCTAAGTGCAGCCAGCCCCTAGATGAGATGCGCAGGATTACAGCTCCTCTCCAGCTCAAGAGACTGATCTTTCATCATCACCACTGTTCATTTAAAGTGTGCATGAAACTGTTAAAGAAAGACCTTGTTTTCTTGTTTGAAAAGATTCTCAGATGTCTTAATTTGTAAGTCTTTAAAATGTCTGTTCTTATGCTCTTTGATGTTCCTTAGTTGCCCCTGGCATGAACGGAGAGAGAGATAACTGCACCCTCTGTCTCTCACAAGAGGAATGGGGGTTATCAGGTGAAATTAGCAGGAAGCAGGTTGAAAACAAGCAAATAGAGGCAGCTCTTCTGTATGGCACTTCTGCCCAAAGCTGCACTGGCTGCAATGATTTTAGGGAGTTCAAGTGGAGACAGGAAGGTCAATGAAGAAATGTACACTGTGAGGGTTTATAAGACAGAAAACCAATGTCCAGCTCAGGAAGCTGGCAGCTGGGGAGCATATGAGAGAGATATAGCTCTATGTTTGATTTACTCTGGTATTCCTTCCTAGAATACATCTTTTGGCCACTTCCAGGATCCAGAGCCCTTTGGTCAGGTCTAGCACAGGCTAGGGATGCAGGATGGGATGAAGGGTGAGGCACATGATTAACTGCGCTTGTGGATGGGCTGTGAACATCTCTGTTGGATACAGCTTAGAGGGCAGGAGTTGATCCTGCTGCTGTGGACGTGGACTGCATCACTCTATGCTATCATCTGCAGAATAAAATTTTCCTTCTGATGAACTGACAGTGACTGCCATGGGACAAAGAAGTCCTCTCCAAACCTTCTGTGACTGAAAGTGGTGCTGGCTTTCAAAAGTGCCTGTCATTACTTCAGGACATTTTTCTCAAATTGCAGATCTAAAATGGAAGCAACAGCGAATTGCTTTAAATTAAAAATACCCACTTAAATTGAGATGAATCACCGTGAAGCAACAGAGAAATCAAATAATGGTGCATCATAAAAGCTAAAATCTGTAGGAATGCTGTTTTTTGGTGGTGCTGGATTTTAGCAGAGATAGTGACTCACAGTTTGAAGGACTCCAGCAGCAGGTAAAAGACCTCAGAGCAGGTCCCACATGTACTGATTTTTCTGGGCTTCTTAAGTTGAGCTTCCCACCAGTACAGTTGGAAAAAGAGGCAGGAGTAAAGAAGGCGGACAGAGGCAGCTGCAGTGAGTAGGAGGGCAAGCTGGGAAACAGTGGCAGAAGCTAGGATGGAAGATAAGGAAGCAAGGGGAGAACTGCCTAGAAATCTACAGAGGAACAGAAAGGTCTTCAGAAATCATGCCAGTTAAGAAAAAAGATGTCCTGGAAAAATAGCTGTATAAGGGAGAAGGCAGACCAGTCCATAGTATGTTGCACTGTGATGAAATAAAAAGGCCACAGTCTGCAAGCTCTTGTCACTTAGGAATCAGGTCAGATTTATGGCTTTGCGAGCTACTGGCCTCTATGTTTCTGCCATACTTTTTAAAGTGATCTAATGACATAATGATACATTTTTCAAAAGCTCTCATTGGGGGATATAGAAGCACACATCTCAGTTCTTCTAAAAGGCTCTTTTACTCCCAAATTAAGCTCTCTTGAAATCCCTTTAGTAACTATTATTTATAATACAGCCCAATTGTAACGGTTGTATCTGATTTTTTCCCTTTCATCTATGAGATATTAATGATCATCTTAGGTGCTTGAAAGATAGATGACAATGGCGCAAATTGTATTTCTTCCAAGTTGCACTTTCAGAATTAGTTCCTAGTGTGTCTTTTTCATCATTCCTGATTTGTGAAATGTAACTGAACCAGTGATAGAGAAAAGGAGGGAACAAAAGGAAATCAAAGCTGTGTTTGATCAGTATTGGAATACGTATCAGTTCCAAACCAAATGCTTCTGGCAGCCTCCAAAAAAAGGATATAAGGAAAGAAATTGTATAAAGGGAGAGTCATCTGCAATTGCATTCAAGATCACTGTTAACAATAATTAACAGCACAAAATAAGGGACTCTCAGGGGAGTATTTATTTTCCAAAGATAAGGTAATGGTGTTGTATGTGGTGAGTGATTACATGAATTGATGTCTTGATTACATCATTTCAGAGAAGGCAGTAACAAATCAGTGCATTAGGCTAATGTTTTGAAAAGGCTGCTCTACCGCACATGTTCACAGAAGAGAGTTTTTCTACCTGCCCCCTCCTCCTGTTTCTTAATTTTCTCCTCACTTAGTGTGCTTGAAGATGTATTGCTATCAGTGGCGCGTAGCATGTAGAGGAGCAATTGCAGTTCCTAGAACTATTCTTGTAGAGATCCTGCGAGAATGTGATGTTGATATGAAGTTTCCCAACCCAACCTAAAACACACTGTGGGAAAATGAGAGTGCCTATGTAGGCAGAGAACTTGCCTTGTTTTATTGGAGGTGCCATTCAGGAAAAATGAAAGTCAAAGGGGACTGGCTCACAAATGTAGCTGTATCCACTTGTCTTTAGTTCCAGAAAAAGATATAGACTCTAAAAGGAGTGACAAGCACTTGCCAAAGTAGCTTGGGTGACATTAGAGCTCAGTATAGAAAATGTTTAAGAATTTGACACTGTCCTGCATGACATTCTTGTCTCTAAACTGGAGAGGCATGGATTCAATGGATGGATCACTTGCTGGATAAAGAACTGGCTGGATGGTCACACTCCATCCAGAGCTGCAGTCGATGGCTCAGTGTCCAAGAGGAGACCAGTGATGAGTGGTGTTCCTCAGGGGTTGGTATTGGAACCACTGCTTTTGACATCTTTCTTAGCAACACGGACAGTGGGATTGAGTGCGTCCTCAGCAAGTTTGTTGATGACACCAAGCTGTGCGGTTCGGTTGATACACTGGAGGGAAGGAATGCCATCCAGAGGGACCTTGACAGGCTCAAGAGGTGTGCCAGCACAAATGTCATGAAGTTCAACAAGACCAAAGGTAAGGTCCTGCCTCTGGATTGAGGCAATCCAAACACAAATACAGGCTGGTTGGAGAATGATTGAGAGCAGCCCTGAGGAGAAGGGCTTCAGGATGTTGGATGCCAAGAAGCTCAACATAAGCTGGCAGTTTGTGTTTGCAGCTCAGAAACCAACCGTATGCTGGGTAGCATCAAAAGGAGCTTAGCCAGCAGGTCAAAAGAGGTGATTCTGCCCCTCTACTTTGCTCTCATGAGACCCCACCTGTGTTCAGTACATAAGAAGGACATGGATCTGTTGGAGTGAGTTCGGGGAGGGTCATGAAGATGATCAGAGGGCTGGAGCATCTCTCCTAAGAAAGACAGGCTGAGAAAGTTGGATTTGCTCAGCCTGGAGATGGGAAGGCTCAGGAGACCTTATAGTAGCCTTCCAGCACCTAAAAGGGGCCTACCAGAAATCTGGAAAGGAACTTTTTACAAGGGCATATAGTGACAGGAGAAGGGTAATGGCTTTAAACTGAAAGAGGATAGGATATTAGATATAGGGAAGAAGTTCGTTACTGTGAGGGTGGTGAACCACCTGAACAGGTTGCCCAAAGAAGTTGTGAATGCCCCATCCCTGGAGGTGTTCAAGACCAGGTTGGATGGGGCTTTGAGCAACCTAGTCTAATGAAAGATCTCCCATGGCAGGGGGTATGGAATTAAATGATTTTTAAGGTCCCTTCCAACCCAAATCATTCTTTGATTGTATGATTGAAACTTTGAATATTATCCGTTTCTGTTTAAAAGAACTGGAAACTTAATTTTGCTTAGTTTGGGACTCCAAATTTCCTAAAGCTTTCCAAGACATTCTATTTTGGTCAGCCTAGTGGCTACATCTTAATTTACTGAATTTCTCTTTTGGGATGAGAATATATCTTTCCTCACTTCTAAGCAGAGAAGATCAGATATTTAGTTGTCTGCAAATCAAGCGTCCTTCAGTCTGTCTGGTTAACCCAGTTCATTCCTGTTAAGGACCAGGTCTAGTGACTGATTTATTTATGATCAACAGCAAAATCTCAAGTCCGTTTTGAAGTGAGTCTCTCTGTTTGCAGTTGAGGGCTGGAGACAATGCGAGAATAACTCGATTTCTATTCATGTCAGATACCAGCTGAGTCAGCTGTTTCAATATTATGCTGTCCCTGGGCTCCATGCTGTTCAGAAATAGAGGTGCTGAACAATAAAATATGTTGCAAAACAAAAAAGTAGTAGATATCCATATAAAAGCATGACAGAAGTGTAACCTTATTCTCATTTATCTTTTGTATGCTGATAGCCTGATTTCTCTTTCCTACCTCAATTAAAATTTCACACTCCATTTAAAAAAAAAAAAAAATCCAGACAGATGAGTCAGCAGCTCACTAGCAGTGGTTTTAGGTTTTCTTTGGGTTTTGTTTTGCTTTGTTTTGTTTTCCTAAGGAGATTAATGATTTTAGTTAGGAAAAAAGCCCGAACAATCAGAACTAACATAAAAAGCACCCCTTTCTCAAAGTTGAGAATATAAGAAAGAAACAGGTTAAATAGATAAATAGAAAGAAAATTGTTCTGCCTTGCATATCTCTTTCAATGCACTGAGTCACAAGTAATTACTTAAAATTTGTATTGTACCCATCCAAAAATAGTTGTTCTTTAATATTGCACCTTACTTTTTCAATTGAACATATCCTCACCTTCTACTTGTGTTCCTAAAATTACTTCTCTCTGTGGCCTGTTTGATATAAATGGTACAAAATATCATCTGGTTTCAGTTCTTGGCTCATATACTAAAACCTTACACTCCTGAACTATTCTCTGGTGTTTAATTCTGTCTCCTGTTTTTTGTTTTGTTTTTTTTCTCTTTCTAACTGAGGTAAGGGGCTAAAGTAACTTTAACATTGTCTCTTTTTCCTCTTCAAAAATCAGGATTTGAAATTTAAGCAAGTCTTTTTTGGGGTAAGGAAATGATTTTCTAAATGCTGTTCCAAATGTGAAGCTATAAATTTTGAGCAGCCACCTCACACCCACTCCGAGAAGCACCAAGATTTTCTCACAGTGACTGATGCCACTACAAACATAATGAGAAGCACTGTCCTAAACCCATTCATATTGTTACTGCTCTCAAAAATATTTAAGAATGCATTTAGAAGTCCAGTGGAGTAGGACTCTTTTCTTAAGTCTCTCTTGCAACTGCTATCCAGAAAACGTATCTACCAAGCAAGAGTCCTTCTTTTTTGAAATGGATGATGATGATATATGAGTAGCTGATGTTTTTAGCCCTTAGAGCTACGAGACAGATATAATTCAGAAAGCACCCAGCTTCATAGGCTGGAGAAAAGCATTAACTCCTCTGAGTGCCTTGCAAGAAATATGTGTGAGGTCTTAGTCCACTGATTGTCCAGACTACGGGTTTGGCTGGAGCACACTAAATATCCTTTCTTGTTTATATGTCTGGCTGCTCGTTAGATGGAAAGTAGGTTAAGTGGGACATATTGCTTCTCTCTTAAGATAATTTCTAATACATGAGAAACAGTACGAAAAAACCTAGACAGGTACTCATGTATGAAATTGTGTATGTATGACTACATCAGTAAGACCAATTTAATGTAAATATGGTCCATATATTTCATATTGATAACAACTTAAAAGCCTGCTAAAACTATTTTCTTTCAAATGATGAATGGCTGTGAAGGTGATACATAGACTTCATTATTGAGGGGAGCTTAAGATATCCGAAATTATCAGAGAGAACTTTGTGAAGACTTTAGGCTCCTGAACTGTGCAGTATGTGCCAAGTAGGATTTTCTGCAATGCTTAGATGTCTGTTGCTGGAATTCAGGCCAAGGGGCCCCTCTGCATCTGGGGGCATTTTGAATGCCTTTAAATATATTTAGGATTCATTATTCATGCAGAGACCTGAGGGAAGCAACTGCATTTTAAAAAGTCATCAGCCTTTCCAATCATACTGACTCTCCTCTGGAAAAATAGCTCATTTGGAACCATTTATCCCATTATTTTATATCCCAAGACAGCTACGTTGGTCTAACTGAAAATTTTTCCGAAAAATCTTTGGATTTTTTTAATCAAACACATCATCCTCTAAAGAATATTTCTGTGGAAAATCCGAGCTTTCAAACATAACACTTTCTTCCCTACAATTTCTTATCTTTCTTGAAGTAGCCTATTCCAAGTGAAGTCCAACTTCATCTCATCTGAGGGATAAAAAGTTTAGGACTGGCATGGCAAGCCAAATCCTTTGGAAAATTCTGGCATGTGGGCACCAGTTCTGCCCTCTCTGTTAAAAAAACACATTTGTGGAGGTTTTTGTATCTCTGTGAAGGATATGGGGCCTTTACCAGAATATGATGCTTCAGAAATTTTTGTTTCAGTGGTTGCGTCACACATTATGACCTTCAGGATATTGATCCAGCCAGATAGAGTAGGCATCTCAAATTCTTTAGGCCTAAGTCTGCTGGAGCCTAAGTTGCTTTTAGGCTCATGTACTGAGAAAGCATAACTTAGCAGTGTAGAAGTAATGAATTGTGATCACACAACAAAACTAAAAGTGGCCTTCAGGATGAGTCTAGAGCAAACTTCCACGGTCTATAAATGTGTCTTCCAGGATCATTCTGAAATTATTTTAGGAATGGCCTAAATCTGATTGAAGAAAAAAAAAGTTCTACAACTGCTTTTAACAGGCTGAGTAATGTTAGCAAATTATTTTGAGAATCCCACTTGAAGCAACTATTTTTGAATCAACTGCTACTGGTGGATTGATGCAGAAAAAAAATATGGATATTTCTGAAAAATTGAGAGTAAAATTTTGCTTTGACCTTGTTCACATGCCTTTTCATCTAATTCTCAGTCATAGATTAAATGTATACAGATGTCCATGAAAAGCAGGTTTTTAAATAAATGCGTTTGGCTTAGTAACCATACCAACATGAGGATAATTAATCATTATTTCATCATCCGCTTGGGGAAATAGAAGCTGAACTGTGTTACTGTGGTAACTGTTCTCATTGTTTGACTACACATTTGGGAATATCACATTTTGAAAGACTCTTCACATCATTTGTGGCCCAAACAAACATCTTCTTTCCTGCTTAAAAAAAGAAAGTATTTAATTTTAATGTAAATATGCCAAGAGAAAGCCCATGCTACTCTTTTAAAGTGTACTCCACATCACATTTGATAGCCTTCAACATAATTAATTACAAGTGGAATGTAGAGGAATGGCACACAAAAATCTATACTGTAATTCCGAATCATATGTTGTGCCAATATCTCACTCCCTGACAGTGTGAGATGATGTATCCTACGTATGGGGTTTGATGTATTCTGGCATCTGAAAGAAACTGTCAGTAGATTTTGGAGATAAAAATGAGAGAACAGGTGCATAGCTCCTAGTAGAATTTACTGACTCCAGGATAATACTTGCTAAGGGTTGTTTGACAACCAAAATCAGTGTGTGCTCCAGGGGAGAATGGTAGCATTATCCAGAGAGGAGGCAAAAAATTCAATTCCCAGATATCTCCCTGCCTTTATTTGTCTGTGAGCAAGCTTTCTTCCTCTTTTTTTTTTTTCTCTCCATTACAGCAGTCCTTCCTCCTTCTTACTTGCTCTGACCCTAACACTAATCCCTGCCATCTAGCAATGATAAGGACCATACGGAAGTCTGTAGAAACCTTATTGTCTTTGAGAACAGGGAGATTCTTACCAAATCTGTATACCTAGATGAAGTAGTCATTGATCTGAAACATGAAGATAGAGTACTGAGATTGAAAATCTGCTCATCTAAGTGACAAACCAGGTAGCAGAGAGCACCACTGTTGCTTAAAAGCAGGATCAGGGCCTGATCAGAAATGCTTCCTCTGGAGATCTAACCCCTGAATGCACAGTCCAGGGACATAGTATAGGCTTCAGGTCAAGCGTGCTACCAAGATAAACACCCTGTCTAAAAATGAATTTGTAGTAGAGAGGAAGCCATGTATATATTCAAGAACACCTTTATCCTCTTTTTGGTCCATATTGGAACTCTGTGCTTAGTCCATCATCTTTATGTATCCCAACGCCTGATGAATTAGCCTGGAGCCCCTGAAGAACCACGGCATCACCTGCCAGAAAGGCATTCTGGAATGGACTGGACTGTTGGAATGGAAGGATACAGGCTTTTCAGGAAAGACAGACTGGGGATATGAGGAGGGGGTTTCACCCCATATGTCAACTACCAGCTGCAGTGTGCAGAGGTCTGCCTGGGGATGGATGAGAAGCTGAATAAGAGCATATGGATCAGGATGCAAGGGAGTGAAGGGACAGGGGACATTATAGTGAGGGTCTGTTACAGGCTACCTGACCAGGAAGACCAAGTGGAGAAGGCCCTCTGTAGGCAGATAAGAACAGCCTTGTGTTCACAAGCCCTGGTCCATCCTCATGGGAGACTTCAACCATCCCAGTATCTGCTGGCACAAGCCATCTAGGAGGTTTCTGGAATGTGTTGATAACAATTTCCTTCTCCAAGTGATGGAGGAATCAACAAGGTGAGGGGGTCTGAGGGCCCTTGTCCTCACTGACAGAGAGGAGCTGGTGAGGAATGTAAAGCTCAAGGGCAGCCTTGGCTGCAATAACCATGAAATGGTGGAGTTTGAGATTCTGAGGATGGCAAGGCGGGTGTGCAGCAAGCTTGCTGCCCTAGACTTCAGGAGAGCAGACTTTGGCCTCTTGAGGTGTATGCTTGGTGCAGCGCCTTGGCATAAAGCCCTGAAGGGAAGATGGGTCCAAGAAAGCAAGCTGGTTTCCCCTAACACTGCCTTCCATCTAGTCTATTTTAGGCACTGATTCAGGAAGCTTTTCCCAATTACAAATCATATACACTCCATGCCTTTCTGAACATAGACACTAGCATAGTAAAATTATAATGAAAAAGGAAGTTACATGAAAAAAGGCATTTTATATATTTTGGCTCAGATTGAGTGGTTGTAAGGTACATGACCTGGTGCAAATTATTTCAAAAACATTTTTTTAGTTCTGTGTTCAATACCTGGCAGTACAGGCAAACTCATTTTGAAGACCAGGTCCTGTGCTTGGCAGCTGTGAAACCTTCAGCAACTCTTTTCACCTCTTAGCTTTGAACAGGTTCTATTAAGGGCAAGGGTTTTCTCTCCATATGTGTTTCCTGGGTGCCTTGGGGACTGCAGCCTCGACCTTGAGTAGGATTTGACATTCACACCTAGTCACTGTGTAACTGTTATTCTGCTAGAAAAAGCTGTCTGGTGTCTCTTTAAATCAAGCAGTCTTTCCCAAGATAGTGCACCTATATTAGCTTTTCTAGAAATGCCATAGGTTTCTATGTGCACAACAAACACTGTTCCATTGATTTCAGTAAGGTGATAGTTCCCTGAAGCACTACTTTTTAAGGTAACTAGAATAGAGGCTTTGCTATCTAAATTCAAGCATCTAGTTTGGCAACAGTGATTACTTTGTTTTGCCTCTATCATGAACATAAGATAGTATGAACTGTGTTTAAATAATTGTTTTATGCCTGCTTCACACTACACAAGTCTTTCAATAGAAATAATAACCAACAGGGCTCTACAGTGGGAACGTTGTTCTCCTTTAAAACATGAATCCTTCAGAAAGTGATATATAGTGCCGCTATAGGCAGGTTGGATTCTTTAACGGTTGTAAAGGTTTGTTCTAGGTTAAACTGCATAAATTATATTGCCTTGATAGTTGAGTAGCTGAGGGGCATCTGTTCTAATTCTGAGCAGACAACTGTGATGAGAAGAGCTGGAATAGTGGATAAAGACATACACGTGTCAACAGAAAACAAACTTTCCAGAAGGTACCATGACACCTTATAGCCCCCTGCTAGCCCTTTTTTTCATTCTACATTTTAAAGGGTATGACAGATAACTATTATGGTGCTACCAAATTACAAGCAAAAGTGTAATCAAGACCATAACTTTGCAATTATTTTGTCTTTGCACTACATCTTATTCAATCTCCAAAGCTCCAAGCCTCATGGATGTACCAAAACATGGAATATCACTTATTTTCTTAACAGTATCAGCAAGCCTCCAGAAGGTTTCAATTTATTTCTTAATTTGCCACACTGGTGAAAATAGATGTCCAAATTTCTATACGTGAATATGTGTGGCTACAGCTGAGCACCAACATGTGCTACTGGTGTCCAGCCAGCATGAAACCTTCTCTTGCTGAGCACCACATGCATATTAGGGAGTCACTGCTATGTGCTCAATACTGCTCCTGTCACTTATATCTCTAATCCAACTGCTTTAATAGCAATTAGGCTCCGAATTAAGAATTTCTGTGAAGATCTCATGGTAAAAACTGAGAATATAGGTGCAAGTTCTTTCCTCCATTTCCTTGCTGTGGGCAACTTTGCAACCTTCTGGCTTTCTTCTGGCTTCTCCTGATCTTGATGATTGCTGTGTCCAGGCTTTCAGTATAAACACAACGTAGCCTGACTGCCTATGTCTCTGCGAAGGCAATTGACAAAAGGGGGTGGTTTAGGGAAGTCCATGCAGTCAGACAACCAGCATGCATCTCGTTCCTTACTCAGCTCCAGTGCTACCCTTTTGTATGTGATCTTGGGCATTATACCTTACTGGCCTCAACGCAGCAGAGCGCTAGACCTGGGCTCAGTTTTTCAGCAGTTGTTTTCATTTGGGAAAAAAAAAAAAAAGATAAAATAATCTTTTTGGCAATATTGAAAAGTTTTCAAAATTGTCTCAGATTTATTAAAAAAAAAGTAGACAGAATGTTTGAACCAATCGTTATTTTGGCATTTTTAAGGTTAATGTGTTTATTTCTCTATCTAAAATGACTGTGTCATAGAGGAGGAGAAAAAAGCTTAATAGAAGGTCCTGTGTGTAGGACCAGGAGGTAGGTGTTCTTCAAAGAAGGAAGGAGGCAAGCAAAACCAACTTGAAGACTGACATTTTTATAGGTTTTTTTTTTCTATGATGATATAAATATACAAAAGCCTCTCACTCTGTCATCTGAGTACTATGTTCAAAAGTACTGAAAAATATCACAGGTCAATTTTTTCCAAAACAGTTTCTGCCAAGCATATCTGCCAAAATATTGTTATATCTGGCTGTTTTCTGAGGCACATGGAAATGTATTCTTTTCAAAATCTCTCCTTCAAAGAAACCATCAGCCAGTAGCAGAACTGCCCACACACCCCAAACCACTAAATTAACCATTTGGTAACACAAACTCATGAGTAACAGAGTATACCAAGCCTTCTCAGGCTTGATAAATAATTTATTTTCAATTTAAATTGCATCTCTCCTCATAACCTTGTTTCTCTCTACTGACACTGTACAACTGATATTTTGCCTGTTGAGGCAAATCCATCAATTTCTGGTTCTGCTCATCTTTCTCATTCAGCACACTCGCAGTGATTCAGTGCTGAGTTGCCCTGAATGTAAACAATGTGCCTGTGATCTTGTGTGCTGACGAATTTCTCCGATATGCCGATAATGTGTTATCTTTATAGCCGCTGTGGCAAGGCATGTGATTTTATATGTTGTGTCTAATAATATCAGCCTGTTCCTGCAAGAACTGATGACACCCAGAAACAGGGAACATGTTTGCATTAAACCAGGAGTGTGCTGAAGTTAAAGCCTGTCACTTCATGTGGCTCTGGCTCTTGGTGCTCTCTTCTTCATTGAGTGTCTGTTTGAAAAATGATTGTTCTTGCCACCACCCATTGATACCACAGATGTTCCATTGTGATACTTCAAAGAAGGGATTCCACTTCTGCAGGTTTTGACACATGACCAAATAAAGTTCACAAAAAATCTTTTGTAGTGAGGTTGTTTGCCTTAAAAACAGCTATAAATTGCAATGGCCCTGATATAATTTTAATCTTTGAGGAATATTTGTCCTGCAGGGCTATCATTTGGAGAAGCAAGGAAGCAAAGATCAAGCAAGTAGGAGCACACAATATGAGGACATAATCTGGAAGGGATGAAACCTAGGTTTGGTCCTTGTTCTAGGCATAGTCTTTGCGGTTTGAATGAAAGTCTCTGGATCAAATGCAGAACAGGAAGGATGCTCCTTCCTTTAGTTTCAGGGTCTCGAGGCTTTCAGTGCGATTCGGAAGCTGGTGCAGATCATACAACATCACCCTGTGGGAGGATTCACTCCTGCATGCAGGCAGAACCCAAGAGGATCAGGCATCATGTGAATCAGGTGACTGCTATGCAGAGGTTTGGAGTTTGTTGCTGGTCACTAGATAATGGATTTAGGGACTTTAGGGAGCAGATGTGAGGCAAGCAAATTGGCTAAGTATAGAAATGTTGTTCCTGTTTTTTAAAATGTTGGCATTGCTATTATTTTGGATTCTTTTTTTTTCCCCCTAGGGTATGATTCTTCAGCATCTTTTGTTCTGTAGACAGTTTGCTGTGTTGTTTCAGGCAGTTAGGCTATCATAGAACCATATAATAGTTGGGGTTGGAAAGGACTTTAAGGTCATCTAGTTCCAACTCCCCTGCCATGGGCAGGGACACCTCACACTAATATCACCCAAGGCTCTGTCCAGCCTGGCCTTAAACACCGCCAGGGATGGAGCATTCATAGCTTCCTCGGACAACCCATTCCAGTGTTTCACCACCCTAACAGTAAAGAACTTCTTCCTTATATCCAATCTAAACTTTCCTTGTTTAAGTTTTAACCCGTTACCCCTTGTCCTATCACTACAGTCCCTATTGAACAGTCCCTCCCCAGCATCCTTATAGGCCCCCTTCAGATACTGGAAGGCTGCTAGGAGGCCTCCACGCAGCCTTCTCTTCTCCAGGCTGAGCAGCCCCAATTTTCTCAGCTTATCTTCATATGGGAGGTGCTCCAGCCCCCTGATCATCCTCGTGGTCCTCCTCTGGACTTGTTCCAACAGTTCCATGTCCTTCTTATGCTGAGGACACCAGAACTGCACGCAATACTCCAAGTGAGGTCTCACAAAAGCAGAGTAGAGGGGCACGATCACCTCCTTCGACCTGCTGGTCACACTCCTTTTGATGCAGCCCAGGATACAGTTGGCTTTCTGGGCTGCAAGTGCACACTGAAACCAGCTCATGTAAAGTTTCTCATTGACCAACACCCCCAAGTCCTTCTCTGCAGGGCTGGTCTGAATCTCTTCTCTGCCCAACCTGTAGCTGTGCCTGGGATTGCTCCGACCCAGGTGAAGGACCTTGCACTTGACATGATTAAACTTCATAAGGTTGGCATCAGCCCACCATACAAGAGTGTCAAGGTCCCTCTGGATGGCATCCCTTCCCTCCAGCATATCAACTGAACTACATCATGCTATTTTACATAATTACTTTATTTAAGATCCTACTTCCAGTGAAAACCTCAACGAGTCCTGGCTACCTTAGTAATCACATTACTAGTCACTGCTATTGCAGCTTTGTTCTCTTGCTTCAGCATAGAAAGAAATCATTTCAGGAATGGCAGTTCTTCAAGCAGTGGGGATTATAGGCATGGTAACAGTACATGTTTGTGAAAGGTATATGCTGTCTGCCTTCATTCCCCATATGACAGTGAGAGAGAAACTGAGGTACAGCCACAGCACTAGTGTTAATATAATGTGAAGAACTAATATAGTGAACATATTATTATGTAGATTTGTTTCACAGAATTAAGAAAGCATTTGTGGTAATGTGGTGCTTATACATTAGAGCCAGGAAATGAAATGGAAAAGAAAATGAAAAGAAATGCATAATGAGGGAGTTGGCCAGTTTAGTTCCATTGTGCAAGCACAGTGAAAGTTACAAAGCTAACGAATGCCACAAGTAACAAAAAAATCCAGTACCAGTTACCCTAAATTGTATCAGTTATAAAAGGTGGAGTTAGCAATGCAGGCAAGGTACATTCTTTCCAGCATTCCTTATTATGTGTTAATTTGTAAAGACCCAAGAATCTTGGATCGTGCAACTTCCAAATGCCACTAGAATGTTTCTTGCTCGAACTAGGTACAGAAAGGCAAGTACAAGCTGAAACTGTAAAGATGGGGAAGGACTTCTCTGTTCAACAAAACAAGCAGTTTCTGATGAAATTAGTTTTGCTTGAGGACTAATTTGCGGTTCCAAGTGTCTTTCAGTGCTGACAGCTGAAGAAGGTAGCTCTGGGCCAGATTGTAATGTTCGCTCCTTGCTCTAATGGGCGGATGTATTTAATTAACCTTTGTTTCTGCAGAAGCAGACATGCTGGCAAGCTGTAGGAATGCTAAAGGAGGGAAATCTAAACAGCAGTGAACCTAGGCACATTCTATATATCTAGTACTAGGTAAAGAATGTTAATATAGGCAAATACTGTTTCCTAGGAGATAGGTTTGTATAAGTAACTTCTGTAAAAGAAATTTACCACGCTTCCCCCTGGAGAGTTCTCCCCCATTAATTTCACAAGACCCAGCTATGGTCCCATGCCTTTGGGACTCTTGTCTCTCCTGTTTGGTTAAAGACTGGACAGAGTTCGTCAACTGGGGGTCATAAAAGCACGTATTCAAGGTGGAAATATTCTGCTTAGTACCTCTTGAATAGAGTTAGACCTGACAGACTTGCTGCCTGTTCCATGTCCAGCAGTGACTTCTCAAGATACCATAGGTTGGACAAACCCTTCCCAGAGCTTTCTGTAAAACACAGATCTTAAGGTTTATAACTAATTCTTCAGAATATGGCGATTCTAATGTAAAGCAGGTATCCTTTGCATAAAGTTGCACTGTTTTTCACTTGAAAAACTAAAGCACTGTAGATTACAATTCATATAAATGGAGCAAACTCCCTAGCCACAATGTGCCTTGGCCCTAATCTTTCAGTAAAAAATCGCCAACTTTGCATGAGTGTTTTTAAAGCATGCAAATTAAAGCTTATCTTCTCATCTGAACTTCATCAGTTCTGCTGCCACAATAGCATCATTCTCCTCCTGTTAGTAAGCAGCACCCTCTATTCTTCTCACTTCCTTTCTGCCCAAACCTTTACATCTGGGAGACTTCTTAAAGCTTTGCTCTGTCAAAGCTTTAAGTTGAAAATTTAAGTTAAGCTAAAACTTCTTCTTAAAGTTTTGCTACTACTGTGCTCTAAATACCAACCTCCTTCAGTCCTGGTTGTCTCAGTCTTAGTCAGCCAAGACCCTGTTTTTACTCAAAATGCACCTTTTAAACTTGAGTGATGAACATTCCTTCAACTCTTACAGTTTTATAAAGAAGGTGTATTCCCAAACTGACAGAAACATTTAGGTTACAGCATTTTTCTCACTAAAACTACCCCGTAGCAACAATCAATCACAATCATAAACAGTACTTTTCCCACCTCAGCACTGTGATGCAGAACTTTTCCCTTCATAATACTGTGAAATCATTTCCACATTGCTACAGTATGTAGGAACTGGGGTTAAGGCTGCAGTTAAATTACTAAGTACATAATCTCATGCTTTGTCCACTGGGTTTCTGTTTCAGAATGGAGAGATATGGCAACAAAGGAGATAGCCAAGGGAAAATAAAACTGGCTACAATTGTCAGGATTATGAGTTCAGTATAATACTTCAGCTTGTTCATACTGGTCTCTGTTTTTTTTCTAGTAAGGGCTGATGACTCCAAAAGCCACAAACTTTTGGTTAAGTTTTTAGGTGACGACAATTTCCTTTATAATGTTGCCCAGTGCCTGAGATTATAGCAATAGGATTGAGTAGGCCTGCTATGAGCAGAGAGTGTCCTATTGCAAAGAAAAGGTTTGCACAAAGACTGAGAATAAAGTAAGAGGTTTTGTGTCCGTATATAGATGGTGATTTCCAAAAGCTCTTAGCATTGGCCAAACTCACAGCACAGTCAGTGGATGTAATCAGGCTGACACAGATTACTTTTGAAAATTCTTCACTAGCATGGTTCAACATGCAACCCACTAACTAACCTGATCAGGTCTGCAGGATCTTCAGTTTGGCCTGAGCCATATGGAAATTCCAAGGAGCAAGCTGCTGCATAATCTCAAAGAGAAGGAAAGGAGGGAGGATGATTCTTGCCCATGCTTCTGAGAGATGTGCAAGAACAGCACCTGACACAGATAAATTATTTTGCTTCTGTCTAAATGAGTTTGTAAGTGCTTGGACATGTGAAAGAAAGCACTCCCACACAGCCTGCTGCTGCCTTATCTCCTTGTTGGGCAGGTAAGACCAGCAGTACTCCTACACAACTGCCACTTTCCTTTGCTGCTTGTTGGGGATGAGGGAGGGGGATAGGATACGGGATACACGGTAGTGAGCAAGGGACAGTAGTGTTCCCCTGCATCCTATTGCTACATACAGCCTCCCCCTCAAGCCTGCTTCACTGTTTGAGAATGAAAGTGTGAATGGTAGGAGGTATGAAATCACAGTCCTGAACTGCTATTGATTGTCATCTCAATGGCCTGTTCTTAACCTGGGATCTGACTCATGCAGCCTCTGAGGCTTGACTACCCTATTAATACACTTCATGTTGCTGTAGGTATCACTCACTGATGAGTCACAATACATTTCTTTGGACTCTTTGTATTGTATTTGTGTCTTTCTTTGGCCATCTGCATGTGATGCATGACTCAATTTCTCTGTACAACTGTAGGAATTATGAATTTCTTGTAAATATGGAAATAATTTCAGTAAGTGTGAATTCTGTATGTGTACAAGGATACAGGATCTATGGGTTAATCTTGCAGGCTTTTTATTCAAGTGAATACTTTCAGCAGGTTTTGAATCCTATCTTCCTTCAGTATGGTAATCATACTGCTGAAGGGGACTGAAAAGAAGTTGCTGTCCTTGTAGTTGACATCAAAACTCATTTGCTAGTGGGAAAAAGCACCATTCCAAGCTAATATGAAGATTAAAAACCAGTGGAAAGAATTACAATATCAGCTTAATTTTAACATAATCTAAGTATGAATTATCAAAACTGATAGCTCTCACTTAAATACAAGTTGAAACAATTTCTGTATCTTCGGGAAGACTCTCTGAGATTGATGTAAATCTCAGCTGAAACTTCTGCTTGAGGAAAAGTGCTACTGGATGTGTCCATGGCTTGGTTTCAGCACATGCAGCCAGTTACAGTAC
>JANHGB010500097.1:0-26637 GCA_026283785.1 Coracopsis vasa
TCTCTGGGCACCCTGTGCCAGCGCCTCAGCACCCTCACAGGAAAGAGCTTCTGCCTAAGAGCTCATCTCAGTCTCCCGTCTGTCAGGTTAAAGCCATTCCCCCTTGTCCTGTCCCTGCAGGCCCTTGTCCAAAGCCCCTCTCCAGGTTTCCTGTAGCCCCTTTAGGCACTGAAGCTGCTCTAAGGTCTCCCCTTCAGGAGCCTTCTTTTCTCCAGGCTGAACCAGCCCAGCTCTCAGCCTGTCTTCATAGCAAAGGACAAATGCTTTGCACAAGTCCAGGTAAATGACATCAGATGCTCTTCCCTTATCCATCAATGCTATAATCCTGTCATAGAAGGCCACCAAATGTGTCAGGCATGCTTTGCCATTAGTGAAACCATGTTGGTTGTCACCAATCACTTAATTATGGTCCAAGTGCCTTTAGCACAGTTTCCAGGAGGGTTTGATGCATGGTCTTGCTGGACACTGACTTGCTTGTAGTTCCCCAGGTCTTCCTCTTTCCCCTTATTAAAACTGTGTCTTTCTCAAATCCTGTTATTGACTGAGACACTGACTCTAGGACAGGCCCATTTCACAATTATTTTCAAAACTTCTTTTTTACAACATTGTTTTGACATAGAAAGCAACCAGCTTCAGCCCCATTGTTTTTGCTGTTATTACTGGACAATCACAAAGCAAATATTAATCATATTAATGGCAGCATACATCACTGAAATGTTAACCTTCAAACCAATAACTCAGATTCAATGGATCACTTTGGTACAGGCTTCTGAATTTGAGATGACCTTGCCCTGTCTGAGAAAAATTGACACTGTCCCATTTAAGTCACAGTTTGTCAGCTTAGGTGGTCAGACGCCGTCAGTCAATGCAATTTAGACTGGCATCTATGAAGGCAATAAAATAAGTCCCACAGGAGTTCAAACAGAAGCACACAATATAGTCAGGGAGGCTATTGTGGGCAAAGCCACAGCAACTTAAAGAGAAACATGCAGCTGAAATGGAGATGACCTATGCAGAAAACCAGAAGTGTTCTGGTGAAACTTTTAATGTTTTTAAAAGGTACAGATAAAACCAATACTCACATTGGGATCCAGTTCACTAATCTGAAGATGGTGAGGCTGAACGCACACTAAGTCATCTCTGAGCACAACATTTTCCCTATCTCTTGGAAGGGGGGAAAACCAGAAGGCAGTTTATGGCATTTCATATTGCTTCTCTTTTATTTCTTTTACGTTTTTTATTGTCACTTCTCTTAACAACTTTGGATTAGGGAATCAGGGAAACAGAGTTTAAGAAAAGAGATACTAACAGTGTCAGTGAAAAAACTGCTTCCTAGAAGCCAGAAGTGAAACACATCTGTGACTATCTTTGTAGGCATATAATAAACCACATTTTCACTCAGATACCCTTGTGATCTTCCTAACATTTGTTTCCTGGAGTTGATGTTGTTGGTTTGGGTTCGTGTTTTTGGGTATGCGCTCATAAAGCCTTTCATTGTGACAAAGAACAATGATGAAAACAGGAATATGGCACATCATATGAAACAGTGAATTATTTTTTTATACAGCTCCCCATAGCCTGTTGGTTTTATCCAATATCCTAAGCCCTCCCCAATGTATAAGAGCAGTCACGTTTGCAAATGTTCAACAAGAACTGTCAGAGCAAAGAACCATGAAAAGGCAGAGAAAAGGAAGTTAGTTAATCAAATTTGGATTTGTTATATATCTAACATTTACTTTTTGTGCCACTTTGAACCAGATCACGAATTATATTCGATTTTCACATGCAGGGTGTTTGGCCAACGGATGGACCTCAGACAAAGAACACTTTATGTTTGCAGGTTTAATCCGTTCAAGTATTATATGCTTTGTGATAAAAAGTATCAGGATTTTGTTCCTCTTTCACACAATAAGCCTTGATCTCACCCCATAATTATCATGTTTAATAGTGAAAGATGATACATAAATGTTTCAAGTGTTCAGCATCTAATAATTTTCAGGGAGTGAAATGCTGGAGGATATGGATGTGAGGCTGATTTGAGCCTCAGTGAGGAGGGAGAAAATATATAACACAGAATCTTTTGCCATGTACATTCAGAATTTTAGTCAGTGCTTTTACATGACTTTAGAATACATTTACAAAGAAAAAGGGGCAGCTGAGATGAATTTTCGTTTCTCATTGCAAGGTTTAAAAAAAATATGCCTTTATGATCATGAATACAATCCACTATGTTTGTGCTCATGTATAGTGGAACCATTTTGATCTGAAGTTTGCAAAAGCTTAATTTTCTGAGGTGGATGCTGGAAAACTTCATCTCAAGTCTTGAGACAACATGCTGCATGTTCATGTATGAACTTCAGAGAACGGTGCATATGTGATGATGATTCGACACTTCTATAATGAGAGAAGAGACCACAGTGGTAAGATTATCTCTTTGTCCTATGAACAAATAACATATAAAACCAGGAGGTGAATAGATTGAGGATACAGATATCTCAGCTGCTTTTCTTCCCTGGGGAATTATGAAGGTGGTGGCAAGACCTAACATAGTTCCATTTATCTACTGCAGCTATAATGCACTTCAGAAACAAATGTTTCAGTCTGATCTGGCTTAAAGTATTGGATTGAGCTACAAGTTCATCTGAAAGTCTATTGTTTGCTTTTATACATTACACTTTAATAAGTAACTATTTTAATATGTCATTATTTTAACAAGCAATGTAATACTTTTCTTCACCCAAATATCTGTCTCTGTCTGAGTTCTGTATTCAGGTTCTGGTTAATTTGTACCATCTTTTAATTACCTTTGCACTGCTTTGAGACTTTCTAAGAAAAGTACTGTGTTGAACTCATGACATGAGTTTTCACATCAAAAACTTATTCACTGCTGATCCAAATTTATTTGTAGATTAAAAAGGAAACCACTTCACTGAAGCTATGAACAAAAGGAAAAGTCTGAGAGCATGCAACCTATTATTCTGACTTTTGAAGGAAAAAAGTGGTGAGGATGTACCCATTTGAAATGTCGCTATAGCGTATTTCTTTCAGACTTGACTGTTTTTTTAAGCACTGCAGCTTTCAACAATCCTGTCACTGCCATTACAGTGTTGCTGATGCTCCTCATTTCCCCCTTTTGACCTGTTTCCAATACTTGCTGGTGAACCCAGGAGATCAGGTTGAGTAGCTCAGCCTGATTGTTCCAGGCCTTTATTTCTATGAAAGGAAAAATGCCTATTCTATATTCATTTATTTCAAACCTAGCAGCTATCCAGGTGTTCACCTCGGAGTCTGCTGTGCTATACAAACCAAAGAATTTCATTGCATCTCTTGATTGAACTGACACCTTGTTCTTTTGTGCCTGTTCCCAGAAGTTGAGTATATGCAAAAGACTAGTTCTGGGGGGATTTTTTGGGGGGGTTTGGTCCTGAGGCATTCTTTTCTGTGAAAAAATAAAAGGAGAGAAGTTCTCTAAAACACCCATTGTAGGTTAGCATTATCATTAGATTAGAAAAAAGAAACACAAAACTTACTCTTCACTAGTATTACACTGGAATCATTAAGTGTGGTATACTGCTTCTTATACTCTTGGTGGTTGTTCTACTTTTGGGGTAGAAAAAGAACCTGGAACTTCTTTGTAGAAGCTAGTACTTTCTTCCACTGCTCATTTTACCCAAGCAAGTAATTACTTTATAAGGAAAATAAAGGCTTAACACCTTAACTGGTTCTGTATCTCTTCAGACTGTGCTTTCCTTAGGGTTTTCAAATATTATCTACCTTATCTGAATTCCATCCACATCTCACACTTGGACTTGTACAAAAGACATCTACAGTATTCAATTTAACAATAGCCACCCATCAGGGTTGCAGAAAGGTGAAGGGGAAAGTACACACATTAGTAAAGTTGTTAAAGTCAACAATTTCATCTCCAAGCTAAGCAGAAATATCCTTCCACTTAGCAAAAGGGACACATAAAGCTATGAGACTATTGTAGTGCAAAGTTCACATCAAGAAGGAGACCTTGTTGTAAAAAGCTCTCTAGACTCCTAAAGCATATATGAACTAAATGATGCACTGGTTTCAGGGAGGAAAAGTGATGACAGATTATACAATGTTCTATTAAATGCCACAGAACACCACTCACATTCAGATAATAAACTCCTAAAGAAAAGGGAGGATTAGATTGTAGATTACATTAAATTAGATCAAAGGAGTTATTCTTCGTTTATGCTCTAATAAGATGAAGTCTCAGGCTCAATTTTTTTATA
Source organism: Coracopsis vasa (assembly GCA_026283785.1). Lineage (NCBI taxonomy): Eukaryota > Metazoa > Chordata > Aves > Psittaciformes > Psittacidae > Coracopsis > Coracopsis vasa. The sequence goes on from JANHGB010500097.1 coordinate 4,266, forward strand.
AAACTTTCATTAAATGAAAATACCACAATTCATCATCTCACACAGAAATATAATTTCCTGCTGAAGTTTGATCTCTGAATTCCAATGCATTTTGTTCTCATGTGAAATTCAGTTGCTCTGCAGTAATAAAATCATTGTGTATACAAACATGCTACTGATCAGAATCTTTGTAGTTGGTTGTTTGCAACTTCTGGGGGGATGTGATCATAAAGCAAAATTTTAGATTAAGTTCCAGATACTGAACATTCAAATACTTCGGGTGTTGTGTTGGGATTTGGGTTCACTTGTAAGTACAAGTTCTGGCTGCAAAATCTGGATCCAAAATACAAAGACATTGGACTCCAAATCCAGCATTTGGGCTAAGTTTGTTTTATAATAATAACAGTAAAATCAGTTCTTTTGGGAATTCTGATCTAAGTTCTGAAATTTGGGGATGATTAATTCTACACTAGAACACACTCACTTACTTTGTTGTGGGAGATGGCCTGGGGATCCTTTGACTTCAGTGCTGTAAACTCAAAGAGAACAAGAGTAAAGCAAACAAGACCATTAATAGTAGATTTTCTCTACCTTTTGAGGGCAAACAAAAGACCTTTTTTATTGAAACAAACAAACAAACATACATACAACTCCCAGTGTTTTGTTTTCACATTTGGCTCTTAATGGTAGAGAGGGTGGTGAGGCACTGGAATGGATTGCCCAAAGAAGTGGTAAATGCTCCATCCCTGGCGGTGTTCAAGGCCAGGTTGGACAGAGCCTTGGGCAACATGATCTAGTGTGAGGTATCCCTGTCCGTGGCAAGGGGGTTGGAACTATATGATGTTAAGGTCCTTTCTGACCCTAAACATTCTATTATTTAATGATTGTATGATAAAGCAGAGTCTTAGAACACATACCATAATCTTGACAGAGACTACCATCACCCTGACTGCTGAAGAGACAGGAGATGTTTGCAAGGAAGTATATCTTTCCTGGGAGTGAAATAAGCCAGAAAATTTACTTCTCTTGACAGGATTTTGGAGTGTGCTTATTTAATTCACTCTGTGATTCCTTTATATGTCTGTCATTACCTAAAAGGTTTAGATCTTACACAGAAGTAGCTACATGCTCTTAGACAGCTTTCATGAAAGGGCAGAAAAGTATATGTAATTTCTTATTGCTTAGTGCCATTTATTTTGATAAACTTGTTTGCATTGGTTTCATATACAGTCTATAAAGAGAAAAGTAAGTCTTCTTAAAAAGTATGTTCAGAGTAGTGTGCAGTGTGCACAGAGCTCCATACATTCCAAGAAAGTCTTGGAAAAAACAATTTTTCTGCCATCAATACAGTACATATAATAACCTCCCCAAAAATGCTGATGCTGATTCTGCTGCTTGCTTATTATTCTGAGCAGCCCAGGACTATTAGTCTGGAAACCAGTGCTTCCCAGCTGTCAACTTCACAGCATCACCTGCAGCATCAGAAACTCAGTTCTCTTAGGCTCCCTCTAAACTCAATGGACAAAACTCTGCTGGTGACCCTTGCTGGCCTCTCACATAACCCATATTCTTCTATAGGAACTACTAGCAAAAAAAAGGTTGTATTATGCTATTCAAAGGGAAAAGACAGATGCCCATAAAAAGATGTAATCCACTGGTTTTATGCTGCAGAGGGACGCATACATTGCCATCAACATATACAAATGTTTGTTTCCATTCTTCCAGGGAAACCAGTGATGTGACAGACTGCATACAATGCCCAGGAAGAGTTTTTGTTTTCCTGGTAGCATGTCTAAGTGAAGTCTTGTGGGAATTCTCCTCTTCTATGCTTATCCTGTGATTGTGCCTTCATCTATTCTGAATATTATTCTAAGAGACATCTTGTCAGTATGGCTTGTGAAGAGCAATCCTCAAACCACAACAACTGGCAATGTATAAAACCAATGAGGCATTTAAGATACAACAAATCTGACCTTGAGGTCCTAGTATCTGAAAAGTTTCCAGTGCTAATCTGCTCATTTCTTTTTTTGCCATTGTAAGAGTCATCTTTTTGTCTGCACTCATTAGTACTGAGCCATGATTATAAGCCTCAAAGCAAGAAGACAACCCTTCAGCAGAAGTCCTTAGATATTACAGTCTACAGCACAACAGTGTCTAATATACCTAATATATTGTCATTTATATATATTATTTACATGTATATAATATATATAAAAGAATTTAATGGACTTTGCAGGACCACAAGATTCCCTAAGATAAACAATTCAATATGATATGGCATCTCAGAGCATGAAATTACCTAATGTATTTAAATAGTTCAGCTGAATAGTTTTTAACTAATCATTCCCACAAAGAAGCCGCCTCTACTGAACATATGATAAACAATTTCCAGTTTTTAATTCCTCTTCTGCTGAAGCTGTGCCACTGTTTATCAAGAAATAAGAACCTGAAAAACCTTGGAAAAAGAGGATTTAAAGTGACTCTGACCTTGACTGCAAGCACAGGAACAAAAAGGAACTTTTCTGGAAATATGAATCCTAGATCCTGTTCTCTCATCCTTTTAAGGAATTTATATTAAATAGTCATTAGCTAAAAAAAAACCCAAGTAATTTAAGAATCAGAATTCCAGCCTCTTTATCTGCAGCTAAATACTGACATTGCCACACTAGAAATTGGGTCCCTCTTGTCTGCTGTTCTGGATCTGAACAATGGGCCATGCAGTAACTACTCCTGTCTTCTCCCAGCATCAGCAAAAGGAAATGTGGTTCCCAGGAAGATTAACACCTCAATTTCAGGTGAAGGTGCCTCAGATTCATACCATACGTGAAGGGCAGGGTCACAGCATCCCACCTTTAGAGCCAATATTCTTGTCACTAGTTCCTTATAAAAGTGACTTCCAGCAGCAGTTTTTTAACTCAACATTGTTTAGTGCTAGTGAATAAAGCATGGTCTAAATATTCTTAGTGCATTAGACATCCTTCAGATGTGTAGGCAAACAGTAACTTGTGTTTTTTTCATCATTAACAGAAATTGGAAGGAGAAAGATACTTAGATACCCAGTATAGCAAAAGTGACCATTAGGAAGTCCAAGAAACATAATCTGAAATTGTAAGTGTTAATGGTTTCTTATGGAGGATTTTCCTGAATGATTTTTAGTTTAGACTTCTGTGCTTTTCTGAAAGGGCATCTCAGGTACTCGAGTGCTGTGCTTGATGTATTGACTGTTATTTCTTCAGATGAGGAGCCAGCATTCACTACCAGATGGTTCTCATGACTCAAAGGCTTCTCAGGCAGACAGAGTGATAAAGAAGGAGAACAGAGAATGCCCATTCACTAGCTTTTACACAGCTTTTCACAAATCCAGACATACACAAAGATGCTACCACACTTTTCCAGAGGTGGGAGGCAGAAAACCATATCCATCACTTGGAGAAGTTCCACAGAGGAGTGAGTCTTGGCTTACAAGACTGACTAACATACTAACACTGAAATTGTGCATGATGTCTTACGCACCCAGGAAGGATTTATAATGGAAGTGTAGTCATGATAAGGCAGGTCATTTATTCAAGTAGATACATCAGGAATGACCAATGACTTCCAGACTGTGTATTATGTTCTTAAAAAGAAGAGATGTGGTAGATGGCATCTCAGAGATATATTGGAGTGTGCCGATTTGAATGCAGTTTTCTAGCCAATGATTTTAAGCTAGGAGTTTAAAATAGCCATTATTAGCTAAAAGAAGAAAACGGGATGATGAACAGAAACAACATTCAGGGTTGCTTTAAAAGTATGGTGTTCCTTTCAGTCTCACTCAATACCTGTATATTTACATTTAAACAGTCCCATATAGAAAATTAATAGAAATGCATACAAAACTCCAAGTACATTTTGAAATGTTCTTACTTCATAGATACCTGCCACAAAGGATATAATGTCCCAGCATTAGAAGAGAATGGCACTATAAATTTTTATTAGATGGATTAGAAATATTTTCATGCTGTGGGCAGTGTCGATTTATAAGAAGTACAGATTACTATCTGCTATAACAAGGAGCATTAACTATGATTAATGATCTGACTTTCAAAGTCAGACCAACTCCACAATATAATCTTTTCTCCTCTAAGGCAATTTTTAAGGAAACTTTAAAATATTGAACTATTTTGGCAGCTCTCTGAAGCTGGTGCTGTCTGAAGGTGCTCAGCAATTGCTTCTCAGACTTAAATTGAAAAAAATATAAGATCTAGTTGTCCAGTTACATTATGTGAACAGAAATGTAATATGTATGTTAATGTAATTGCATATTGGGAAAACTCAGGTTTGGTAAAAGCAGTCAGGATTTTATTAACTATATTTGAACTGAGATGTATCTGAGGAAATCTGGGGCACTTTTTTACTGGCAAACAAAAAGAAGGAAGTGTGTCATTGCCTTCATTCCTTTAAAACAGGATCACTGACCTTGCGATTAAGCCACAGTCCAAAGATCAAACAAACCTGGAAGGAGCTGCTCATGAATGCAGAAAAAGTTGCTATTCTATGAGGCAGGTTAAAATGTCAGGGTTCTTACTTGCTGTCTGGGACCCTAAGGTTAGCTGAGCTCATGTAGCTTAATTTCAAAATGGGCTGATGAGAAGAGGTCAATCACGTTATTGGTTTAGGGCTTGTAAAGTCATTTTCAAATGTGACTTTTGACACTTTGATATAGCTCCTCAAAACTATTCAAGCATCTGACTCTCCCTCAGAAGTCTGAATTGAATAGCCATTGTGTTAAACAGTCACTAGTTTATAGTACTTTGCATTAAACTGTCACTGGATGAAATACATGAGTTGTTCCCATAGCAGTGATTAGAACACGACTGTCCTCACCTAAGGTGCAGTTGTCCAAGCAAATATACTTCAGAGAACTTTCACATGCAATGTTATTAGGGCAAGATAAGAAATTAACCCACATACACTGTGCTGCCAGTGAATACTGTAATGCTTTAATTATTATATATAAAAATACATAGATACAGGCATATATGAAAGCTGTATTTTTTAGCTCTGTTGCAGAAAAGGGAGATATGCATTACCTTTGTAGATATGTACTCAAGCTGTAATAATTTGGATGGAGTTCATCAGGGGTTCCAATGAAAACTGATCTGTGTTCTGTCTTGACAGTGTGCTGTTTTGTGAGCTTGTTTACTATGCATTTCCTCATGTGCTAGTTGTCCAGAAATCCTTGATGAGTAGGATGTATTTGCTGGCATGCAGTAAGTGATATTCATTTCAGCATCTTGATGAATTCTACTCAATTCTGCATTTTGGGTCTGCTTTGATAATCACAAACATTTGAGTTATCATATTCTTAGATGTGTATCTTGTATGTGCAGTGAGCTATAGGAATCATAACAATATCCACTCAGGTAGCTTCTGAGCAGCATCTTGTTAAATTATGATCCCTAAATTGTTTGAAATTATCTGTTCGCTCATGCAGACAAATCATCACCCTGGATCTCATTGTAGGAAGTTAATCAATTAGTTAAATAATTAGGGCATGGCCCACAGAGGCATCCAGATTTACAAATTATTTGAGTTTGTGCGTATGTCTGAAACCATAATGAAGTTTTACTGAAAGCTATTAAAAAACTATTGCTGTTCCCTCTCATGGAGGCAGACATTTCAGGGTCTGCAATACACAGCAGTATTGCAGTTCAGCATTTGGGCAATATCATATATTTAATGTAAAAAATGCTTCTTTGTATTGCTTTCTGACATGCATTTTGTGTATTTTCTGAAGTGCTCTGGGATCTTTGCAACTGAAAGGTGCCACAGAAACAGCAGTGACTTTAGTTACCATTTTACAATTTCTTACATCCATTTTGTCAGCTCTGTCAGCCTCTACTGAAATATCAAGGCTGGTGAACTTCTGTTCAGCTATTTGTTTTTGCAAAGGGGAGTTAAACACGAGAAAAGCCTATCAAGTCTTTTTGACATTTCACATTCATCACAGGAGCAGAAAACCGAGGGTGGCCACAATTGGAAATGTGCAAATCCCTGTGTTTTATTTCCTCAAACTTTTATTTAGTTTTTAAATGAAAACCAACAATGATAGGAAAATGCAATACACCGTATGACTTATGTTGTCAATAAAAGCCTATGGGATTTACATTGCTATGCGAAGGAGACCATTTACATGTTAAGAAGCCATTTATGATACCAATAAAAGTCTACAGGATTTACTTTACAATGTGTGGGAAGCCATTTATGATGTTAAGAGTCCATTTACAATGTCAACAATTGTGTTAGCAGTAAAAATGCAAAGTGGGTATGTAACATTGATTTTTTTTCCTTGTATTGTTGATATTTCCCTGGCAGTGATCCATGCCTCAACCACACCGATTTTCTGGTTTATATTTTAAATGAGACAGATATGGCATAAATTGTTGTTTTCCCTAAGTGAGTTATTCTTAGAGAAAAACTATTTATACTGATGTATTCTGGATACCTCACAGTGTAACAAGGCAGAGATTTTTCACTCTGCTAGGCAACTTCTGGGTGTTTGTTTGGCTAAAGCACCAAAGACGCTATCAGTCTTATCGTTTCCATTCACCCCTTGGACATTCAGTAGTCTTGCTCCAGCAACAATATTTGAGTTTTTGTTCTAATTCTAATTATCTATTTCTGTTTTCCTTGGGGAAGACAAAATACCAAAGATTTCTGGAGCAAATTATGCTGCCATGTCCTTACCCCCAAAGCTGGATGCAGGACTGCAGGGGGCAACTCCCCAGAGCCCATCTTTATCTGACTACTGAAGATCTGTTCATAGTCGTGGAATATTCAGTGCCAGCCTGCACCTCAATCCATAGCATCCCATGTCTGCACTCCTCTACACCTCAATCCCATGTCTCCACCTCTACAAGTCTCTGCTGTCACCCCAAGCCTGAGTTTCTCAGTGCTATGTCATTGTGCCAGAGCTGTAGAAACGTCATTCTACCTAGGGACACTGTTCCTTATTGCTATGTATGTAAATCTATGGTTGTACCAGACAGAGATAAGGAAGAGTAAAACAAATTAGATATAGATACCTTGTTTATTAGACAGGTTGCTGTTACAGCTACACCAAATAAAGATAAAAGCTGTTGGCAGGTCAGGAAATGTTCAGAGGAAGCCTGACAAACATCAGTTGTGAAGCCTTGCAAACACAGTACAAAGCTTGTGGCAACGTCAATATGGTTGCAAGCATAATTATTGTTCATCACATACACTCAAGAAAAGCAGCATTACTGAAACATGGATATTGCTAGAACTGATAAAATTAATTCTTTTTTTACTAGAGCATTACCAACTTGTTTGATGTATAAATTTCCAGAGAATACTGCAATATTGTTCATTGTTCATACTTGGAAACAGAGTAGCACTTGTTTATAATGTTTACTCCTTATTTTGTTAAATGAGTTATTTCAGCTAAAGGCATATCAGTAATCTTCTTATTGTTGTCATAAAGGAAAAGTCTGAAATCTGAAATACACTGAGCTGTGAGCAGTAATATATGTTTACACGCATGCTGAAATACAGCTCCTCAGATCTTTATCTTGGTTAAATGTTCTTTACTCCCCTCTTTACCCTCGACTATCCAAAGTTTGTGAAGGAGAAAGAATACCAGTTTCTTTAAAGACCATATTTAAAGACTCTAAGAATTAATTAAGATTTTTAAAGTCCACCATGAGGCCTGGAAAGCTATAAAAAGTAAGGATTTTTGGATTTATTTGAAACAGAATCCCAAATGTAGTCTAACTCAATAGGTAATGTTTTATATTCAATTAAACACATTAAACTTTTAAAAACAGAGGTTTTTTTCTGTTGTAAGAGCATCAGCAATTAAAGTTTGTTGGCTATAATTGAAGCAGACTGCATATTCATGAAGTTAATATGTTCCCAGGACCAACTCATAAATGCAGTGAACGAAACAGGAGCAAAAGAATACGAAATACACAGATGGATGGAAGAATCACATTTTTGTATCCCACATTAGGTTATGTAAAACAAAAATTGTGAAATAATTAGAAATAAACTGAGAGAAAGTAATATGTAAGTACCTGAGCTCATCTGCTGGGTTTTCAAGGCCTGGTAGAGAGAAGCTGCCATTTTCAAGTCTATTCTGAGTTGAATAATCAGTACTCTCCCTGTGCTCCCATTTTCAGTTCACCTCTCTCCAGCCCTTTATTCTACCCTAGATTGTCTCCTTGCACCTTCATTCCCACATCTTCCAACCAGCAAAACCCAGGTTTTCCTACTCTGCTCAGAAAGCCAGAGCCTGTTTTGCTGTCTCATGTGTCATCTCCCACACAACACAATGCAACATGAAGGTTACACTGACCCATGTTATTCAGAATCCTTTTTTCTGTAAAAATGAACATTTTTCACATAGCAATTAAACCTCTGTCATCCCTTTAAGACTGCTAATTTTTCCTCTAATCTGATAATGTAATTACTCTTTTTCATTTCTTGATCCGCTGGGTTTGATCCTGATTCTGATTATACTGGTTGCACTTGAAATGTCATAGGGTATTAAAAGTTCCAGAAAGAAATATCCACTTTCTTTCAAAGAAGCAAATGTAGCATAATCAGTCATGTCTTTCAAAGCCATTTTCTGAATTTGTAGTAGGCATCAAGTGCAATTGCAATGATGTTAGGAGGGTTATATCTCCACCACTACAAATTAATGAAGCTTCACTGAAGTACTACATCAGTTTACATCACTGTAGGTTTGTCCGGACTCTTAGACTTTGTTGTGACAGAGGTCATATATGAAAGTTAAAGGAAGATAAAAAGGAAAGAAAGATTAATTCACATTTATGTGCTGTGATACCATTTTAATTTTTCCTCTGTTTTAGTTTGGCAGGTAAAATGTCACTGCATTTGGAGTCTCAATCCCAGATGCTTCCTGAAAAGCTCTCAAACAATCCATTGAAGAACGTCCCAGCCATGTAGTACTTTTTGTACCTTTTTCTTTCTTTTTTTCCTGACCTCTAAATTTGATTTCACAAATGTTTCTACACAAACATAAGACTCATTCCTGAACATCTCATCTATTCCTGCTGCTTCTCCCTCACCTGAGGTCATAATTCTAATTATGTTCCTGTGATTGAGATGTCACAAACTTCAATATGACCTCAGCTGAAGGAGCAGCAGCAGGAGTGGGGAACTGCAGATCAGATATAAGCCTCTTTCTTAAACTAATGACATTTGGGATGAATGATGAGGTGTCTTTGGGATACTGTATTCAGCCACAAGATCAAAATAATCATAAAACATGTGTGAGGGCTTTAAAATGCTTTTTTTATGCAAAAAACTCAAGCACTTTTAAAAGTTACATTTTTGTTATATTAAATTTGATTATTGTTCATTCCTGTGATTCAAAAGGCGACAAGGAAAACCTGCCATGTGTTTTTAAAGTTAGTTGTGCAGCTTTCCCAACTATGATGAATTTCACTACACACTTGAATCATTCTGAAAGGGCAGAAATTTTTTTAGTAGTGATAAGAAAAGAATGGAAATCCATGGTGTTGAGATTTCCCAAAAAACAAAAAAATATTTTTAATTTTAGTTCTTTTCTATTTTTTCCATTGTCTTAATTTCATTTTACCTCACTTGAACTTTATCCCTGAGTGCCAATTCGATGCCTGAATCCTAGTCCAGAGGGATGTTTGTTTGCTTAGCCTTCGTCTCTGACTGTAGAGCTTTGTAGAAAAAAGCATGAGCAGCAACTCTGTTTAGTGCACTATTACCATGTGACACATTAGGGACTGCAGAGACATTAGGTTACTCTCTGTAGAGCCTCCAAATTGTCACTTATGAAGTAACATCAAAGACAAATGAAGCCTTACAATTACAATTTCCAAGTAATGAAGTTGCAGTGAAGTGAGATTCTAGTGGACCATGTCATGCTCAAGACAATCTGTTGAATATTAGCACAAGGAGTAAAATAGTTAGGTAAGGAGTCAGACAATAATGAAAAAGAGACAAAGCCATATTTAAGCCATCATCCTACCTGCTCCCACTCTGGGCCTTTCCAGAAGCAAAGAAGGGTGACCAGATAGAGCAGTGGATTGAATTTGAGGTGCATGAGTTCATTGTTTGTCTTCATCCCAGAATCCGTATTGCTCTGGGAAAGCCTCTAAATCTATTACATATGCTGTTCTCAGGCTATCAAACCTCTGAGAGCATTTCCCTGTCTCATAGGGATAAAATCCGTTTATAACTACAAAGTCTTCAGCTGTTATAATTAAAGGGATTGTATACAATGGGCACAAAGGCCAGGGGTTATGAAGTAGATATTTAGTAATTTAGGCATTTAAAAATGCAGAGCAATTTAATTGGAACCTGGGAATGTAAAAGCTTTTGAAAATCCCAATATACAAAAATCCCTAATTCTGCTTTTGGAACTAAATAAAACACAGACAGGGTAGGAATCACACTGTGGAATTTGATATGATAAGCTTTTTAAGAGTCTATACCCTAGTAGGCAATGTATTAAGTAGGAATCTCTGTATCTTTGAGCTACTGTTTTCTCAACTGATTTAAAAATCTCTTTTACACACTTACAAATGGCAGCAGAAAAAAAATGAGTTAAAACTTTTCTTGGAAAATAAGATTCAAGGTTTAGGGTTCAGTTCCAGTAATAGACCTACATTCTGCAGGACTAACCACCACAGCCTAAGTGCTGCTGAAAGACGGGTCTGTTCCTTACAGATTTAATCTATTTCCCAGTTGAGGGGCAGTAAGTCTATATGCTTTATTTTATTTAAAGCACAAAGTCTGCGTTGACTTATTTAAAGAATCAAAGTATAAAACTCTGCTAAAACATGTGTTTTGATTTATATGTGCTAGAAACAATGAGAATCTCACAGTCTTTGGAGAATGGCTACAGAAAATGACAAATATTACTGACCAGAAAAATTGCAGCCATGGATTTATTGTTGTTTCTTTATTAGAATGCACCATATAATCTACATCTAAAGTGTATACATGTTTGGATGAAATAAGTGTATTGTATTCTGTGCATAGGAGTCTTACTATAATGGAATAGGTTTTGCTCTTATTGATCCATTCATTCATCCATCCATCCATTTCTATGACATCAAAGTAGATTTAATGACTAAAGGAAATAGATGTTATTTTGTATTTCCACTGTAAGTAATGGGCATAAATGTTATGAGTTCATTTTCTTGCAATATTTTGATCTTAAAGCTGCTTATGCTTTTTTCATAGCTTTAAAAATGCTTTTTCTATACTTAATCACCAAATTATTTTGTATAGTTTGGGTAGAAGGGTTGTTTCAGCACGGTAAACCACACATGGTCCACACATATGCCAAACTGTGACCCTAATGTTATATTTTAAACTTTGGGACTTGTAGACATTAAGCAGAGAAGAAGCAATCAGCCTCTTTACCTTAAAAAGTATTAGCCATTCCTTGACTGGTGTTCTGTATCTCTGCAAATTTAGTGTATAGGGAAGTCCAAACCTTTTTATTTAATTCATATATATGTTAGTGAAATTAAAAACCTAATTTAATCCTGAATTGAACAAGAAGAAAACCAATGAATTAAACTAAATTATGCTTCTTATTATAAAGTAGAAAATCAGGTCTAATATTTTTATATAATTGCTCCTTTCCCTAGGAATCATTATTCAAACTGATGAAGGGTTAATTCAATTGTTTTGCATAGAAAATTTCATTTAGTTTTGGGTGAACTGAAAATAATCAAATATTTCATTTCTACATGCGATTTGCACTTTTCTTGGAAATGCTTCTTAAGTTCATTTAAAAATAGAAACAAATAAACACATTTTGATGTAAGGAAATGTGTAAGAAAATAATTTGGAAGGCAAATATTTTCAAGTCTTAATTAAAATGTCTGGTTTTCAATTATTTAATAATACCTTTCTTTTTAATTAACTTGGAAAACACATTATGATGTCTTCATCTTGTACTCTGTTCAGTTGTATCCCTGAGCACCATTTCTCTGTGAACTGCTGCTATGCCTACAAGATATCCAGGCATATTTTGACTCAAGCTCACTAAACCAAGACTTTAGAGTGCTACACAAAACTTTTGACTTATTTAATTTTATCCTCTCCTTACAAAGACCTGAACTGATCCTATTGAGATGACTAGGAAGATTTCCATTGACTGAAGATGAACATTGGGTTGTACTCTATATAAGCTGTTTGGAATGTTCTAGAGAAACAGTTCTGAGAATTATGCATTTTACTGCACATTTGCCAAAAGACAGTTCTTTGCTTACTATAATGTAAAGAGTGTAAAGATGATTAAGTAGAGTCTGACAGACCTGTATGACCTAAGTGAGAATAACACAAGCAAAAAGGGCACAAAGAAATCTGAACAAAAGGAAAATTAACAACATTTTGAGATGTGTTTAGTGGCAAAAATATTTCTCTCTTTTTGACCCCTCATTGATAAATCCCATTCATCTGATATTCTTCATAGTCTTATCAATGTTATCAAATAATTATAACAATTTTAATGACACCTGAATCTAAATAAATCAAGTTGCTCATCGCTCTTCAGAGTACCTAGATATTTTCCCCCATTCATCTGAGTTCTGTGAAGTCTCATTCTGGTCATAGTGAGAACAGTATGTGGTTAAGACAAAGTAGAGGAAGGCTCAAGATTCCTTTTTCCATCCATCACAAATAACTTAAGCTCATCTTACCTCTTTTGAAAGTGGCCTTCTGCTCACACAGAAGAAGGTACTCTGACATGGCTGTAGAAGGTACAGCCTCAAACTATATGATCTGTATGTTAGCCTTTGCCTGACTGAGGGAACTACAGCAAGGTCTTGTTTTCAAAGCACTGTTGTGTTCAAGTTCTATCACCATTTCATGTAGTTTTGCACAGCAGTATAGTGCTTTAGTTGCAGTATTCATTGAGTACATAAAAAATACAGAGTTTGGTCTCCTTGAATGTTTAGTTATCCAGTGTAATATAATATAATAAAATATAATAAATAAAATTTTGAAAAGACTTCAGAATCATAAAACTCTACAATGTCATCTAAGGTACAGTAGCTCTGCCATAAGTAATTGGGAATTTAACCCATGGCTCTCACAGCCTAGGCAAGCAGTCAATTGGTGAAATTTTAAGGTGAATATCCAAAAGAAGTGATGGTAGCAGGTCTTTTTTTAACCTTTCTTATTTTATTAAATACCTTACAATCAAAAGAGTTGCTTCTAAATGTCATCTTTGTATTACTTTGTAATTTAAATAATCATCTTCAATCGGGTGGAATATTTCCTCTCACACACATTTAGGGTTTTCAACTTCATCCAATCCGTCTCTTTCTTACTGTTTGGCTATACAGTTCAATTATTCATACAGTCCAACTATGCACATTTCCCACAATTAAGAAGCAATTAACAGCTGGACATAGCTGCCACCCTTACATATTGGAGTAATCCACAGTCCTTTATGAAACACAGGTGAAAACGGGAATAGGTATCTGAGAAACCCAGTGTACCTTTAAATATTTACACCAGTGGAAAATATGACCCAGTACGTTAACTCACCAAACTTGGTGTCAAAATGAGATTATTTAAATGGAAAATTGAAAAGATAATTCTGTTCTTTTTGGCTTTTTTACCTGCTTTATATCCCATTTATTCTCCCCATTCTAGAAAAAATACAAGGATCTTAAAGAATCTGAATGCCATAAATTCTCCAAATCATTGGAACCTAGAGAATTTTAATATCTTCCATATATTGTCAAAGGGAATACCTACAACAAGTACAGCAAGATCTTCACACATCCTTCTAATGCCTACAACTCATTATTAATGCAGCATTTGCCCTTTGAGATTTGCTAACCTAATCAAAAGTAATGTTAATAATTGGCAAAAGGGATTGCCTCTGGACAAAGAACACTGCACACCAGTTAGTGTTTGCTTAACGTTTGAGACCATCAGCAAAAATAGATTTTCCCACCTTGGTATCTCTCCTGGTTTTGATTTTTGGTTGATTTGCTGTCAGATCTTCATACTAGCCTAAAGTGATACTGAAAAAGTCCCTGCACAAAGCTAGAATAGGAAATACCTTCAGAAATTCATATACTGATGAATGGCATCTGCTGACCCTCTAATGATGAATAGTTTATGGTGTTAGGTGACTTGCCCAGATCATATCAGGGTATAAGAACTTGAGGTTTTCCCTCAGGCAGCATTACATTTTGTGACAAAGGCAGGCAAAAAGCCAGTGTTTAGGTCTACTAGTCAATCTATGCGTGCATCGCCTACATCTTCACTTCAGCTGAGCGCAGTAGTGTCAATAGTAATTCTATTCCTTGTTATACATCCTACCGGCAAGAGTACCCACACACATTTTATTCAGGAGAGAAAAAACCTGTCTGAAAGCTTTATTAATAGTAAAAGTCACTGAGCATAATTGCTTTCTCCTTTGTGTCTTGTAAATAAATGTGAATTTCTAGAATTCATGAAAGGGATTAGACTATAAAATGTGCAAAGCAAAAATCTTTAATGTGGTGCTTTTCATTTAATGCTGTGGTATTTCGTTTAAGTGGCTGCTATCCTTTGTAAGAGGCATTGTCACCATACATTAAAGAGCTGGCTTGGGAATCAGAAAACCTGATTTCAATTCATAGCTTTTCCATTGCTCTGTGGACTGACCTTGAATGAATTAATTTCTTCTTTCCTCCCTGGTTTTACCATCCATTACAAGAGCTACAGGGATAAAACCAGTGACCTTTTTATAAAATACTGTAAGTTGTAAAGTTGCTAAGTGTGATGTGATATTATTGATACCATCATACTCATTATTGTGTTCAGAAAATTGCTGTAATTACTATTATTATTATTTTATATTGATAGTCACCTGTAACTGAACTGAAACCACTATGCAAAACTAGGAAGCTTGACACCTATTTGAAATTCATAGAATCATGGAATCAACTAGGTTGGAAAAGACCTATAAGATCATCAAGTTTAACCTTTATCCCAGGACTGCCAAATCCACCACTAATCAATAACTGTTTCAGCTTTCCATTTTCCCACCATCCACTTCTGTACAGTTCGAATGAGTATTTCAGACTGATGGGCCCAGAAAGGCAGGGGCAGAGAGGATAGCTACTTTTATCCTCAAAAAGAACTTCACATACTGCAAAATGCAAAACCAACAACAACCTTTGCAAGGATTGCAGTCTTTGTTGATGAATGCTCTATCTCTTGCTGCTAACAAAACAGAGCCATAATCACTGCTGCAGTATTAATGGTCTCAAAGGCAAATGGATAAAGTGTAATGCCTAGACTCACTCTTTTCTGTTCCCCACCTGCAATCCAAAGGTTGAGTGAATAAGTGGTGAAAGGAAGGCATATTTTGCATCTGAACTCAGAAATAGCTGTTAGAGCAAACCATGCTTACACATTTTTAAAAGAACAGCTTGAAAGTTCCCCAAGAAGGCTTCTCAGTAATTACAAGCATCTATAAATATTTCAAAGCTGTAAGACTGGAAAGCTTTAAAACTCTAGGAGAAATGTATGCAATTGATGAACAAGCACCATGTTTCTCTGGAGCCATATTCCACAAGCTATTGTGAAGATCCCCCCAGAAGTTAATGGGACTAACTGTGGTCATGTTTCATAAAACACTGAGATAAGTCTATACCCACTTAAACTGTCATGAACCTGCTCTAACATTTAGCATTCCACAAAGTGTTAGTATTCATTCACCATTAATTCCTAGCTGTATACATCCAGTTTCCCTAGTTTCCTTCTCTGGTAAAGTGCTTCCAAGGAATCACTCAGGTTTTGACTGATTAGATCACCAACTAGAACTGCTGATATCTTTCCACTGAATATCAGTGGAGCATAAAGACACTTGAAGTCCTCCATTCTGTATGATTGATGCATATCAGTGTGCCTGAATTGTCTTGAATTCCACTTTTTCAGGTCAGTATATTGATCCAAGTGTTCTGCAGCCCCTTCCTGTCCTCGTGACTTAAGTTTCATAGCACAGAACTCAAGATCTGGGAAAAGGGAGAAGAATTCCGATACATGGTGTCAGGATGCACCCCAGAACTCTGCCCCTTGGATTCTTCAATTTAAGCAATGGACACTCAGGTGCTTCATATGAGCATCTGAAAATAGGTAGCTTAAGGTCTGAAAGGGTCTAGATGCTTGATAGCACCAGTAAAGATATATTAACAGCTGTCAGTCACACATCAATTTCATCCACATTCTGAGCTGGCCTAGAAAAATTAACACCTGGAATACATCATGTTAGCATGACTCTGGGCCTGAGCTACTTACTGAGGCATGACTGTCAATAAATAACTATGTAGTAGTAATAACAGGATCTCAGAATTAAAGTAAATTAGACTAGAATTGGACAGTGATTGGCAGTGACGGTATATGGAAAATTTCACAATTCTGATACATGTTTCCAAGCCAAATTTTCAAAGTATTTGTAATTTGACAGTAGAAGTATTGGAAATGTGTTAAATTCTAAGATTTTATATTAAATAAACTAAATGTAATTCCATCTGAAAAGAAAAAAATCTAAGAGTAGAAAACCTTAGGAGCCCTTTCATATATCCTGTTTTTAAATCCTAGGGATATTAATAGTTCTAGTGCACAAAGAAAGAAATCCAGAAATTTGGGATTTCTAATTCAGTCATGGGGCTGCCCAAAGACTCAGGACTCTAGAAGCCAATACTACTAAAACTTAGAGCATAGTTAGCCAGCTGTCCCAGGAGTCTAACCTTTTAGAAAGTGGATATCCAAGGGTTAAAGTGAACTGAAAGTATTCTTAATGTCTTTCAGATGCTGTTCTAGGGAAGTCTCCTATAGATGCTGCTTAAATTACTGCAGTCCCATATTACACTCCCATAGTCAGTGCTCCCCAATTCTAATAACAGGCCATGGAAAAAAATCCAGTTAGTTCCACTAGTAACACATGGGGCTGAATTTGCACGCACACCCCTGGTGCAGCTGAATAGCATTGCAGTAGCATCACTGAGATTGCTGTGGTCATGCTGAGTTTACCAGGGAATAGATGAAAGAAGCTTTTACCATATATAGGTCAATGTAACCTAGTTTAGCCTTTCCATGGACTTCAGTAGAGTTGGTCTGTGTCAGCTCAAACTGGAACACATTGCTCTCATCTTGACATAAAACTGCTTTGGGAAAAGGGATGTCTTTAGGTGACAGGCTGCATTTGCATCTGGCAGCTGTGATTGATACAGTGCTGGTGAGTATATGATATCAGTTAGCTGCAAATGTCACATCTTTTAGAGTCTTTAATCACCTGAGGTAAGGCCACACAGACGGGTGCATCAAAAATATGAAGTACCTCTATTAAGGATACCTGTTGGAGTCAGGAACACCTGCTCTTCCTTTTTTATGTCCTTTTCCTTTTAAAGGCACAGTGAATAAATTTCACTACTAAAAGCACCGCTGTGCAAAAGGGCAGTCTGATTTTGGCTGTAAGAAGTGAAAATAAGACAATGCGATATGGTGGTTGAGTCACCATCCCTGATGGTATTTCAAAGACATTGAGATGTGCTGCTTTAGGGACATAGTTTAGTAGTAGACTTGGCAGTGCTTAATGGTTGGATTCAATTATCTTGAAGGTTTTTCCAGACTAAATGATTCTATGATTCTATGAATGACAGTAAAACCAGTTGTTTTCAGGAGATTTTGGCTGGTTTATGTGAAAGCATTTTTTAATTTCTTGCTCCCTTTCCTGAAAGCAATGTGTTACTGAAGCAATTGGCCAGAGAAAAAAGCATCCATGTACCCTTATTTATTCCACAAAAGCTAAATAAGCTTCATCTGAAAAGCAGAATATATGACTAGCTTGGAGGAAGCAGCCCAAATATGACCGACTTCCTTCTGCACTGCAATAGATGTGGAGATCTACTGAAGTCAGAAGGAAGGCAGAGGTGAACCCAGAAACAGGGTCGTCACAGTAAAGAATTTATAAAGAGAAAGCTCTGCATATCCTCTTTTAGTACCTCCTTCAAGATTATCTTTTCTTTTTGAATAAGAAACCTGTCATTCTCTTTGGTTTCTGGTAATCTGTATAACTGACTAGGGGATAGTTTCTAGCCTTTTGTAAACACAGCTAAATCCAGGAGACCTTTTTCACTGCCTTGATTCAGGCCAATAAAGGCCAACAGCAGGTCCTGTAGATGCAAGCTTTCATGAGCGTGTGTGCACAGGGTGTATTGCTTCAGTTTGCTTTTTCTTACTTTTTACCCTCCAGCAGATGTGAAGGATAAGCAGTGTGTTAGAAAAGACATCAAGAATTTTGGCTCAGAGCTAGCCCAGATGTCTGCATCTTTGTTCACAATGCTACCAATTGCATCTTTAAAAAACAAAAGAAACAATGCCCCATCTACTCTGGGGACACTTTAGATGAGGAAAAAAATATAGGAAAAGAAGGCATTTGCTGGCAGAAAGTGATTCTATCGTCAGGCCAAGTGGTTTTTAAAAGCCTCTGAGACCATGAGTTTTATTTTGCTGTACAGCTCCAAATCCAGTACAGTTATCACTGGAATCACATTTGTGAGGGCAATTGTCTCAGGGTGACTGGATAGACATTTTGCCTTTCAAGCATATGTCTCTGAAATAGTGGTTGCCACCTGGCAGGCTGTTAAGTTTCAGCAAGGGATGAAAAGATTATGATTATTTTTCTTAGCCAGAGCAGGGGAGGTTATGATTCTCCCCTAACACGACTTTAACACTAACATGAAGACCTTCTATCATTTGTGTGGGTCCTGGTTCAAAAATCATGAGAATGGGATAAAAATCAGGCCAAAAGAGACTTTTTCATCATAATCTTGCTGGATAGCATCAGAGATATACAATGAACTCCCTAAAGAGACATCTGCATTAATTGTTAAATTGGCTATCATCACTCTTACCTACTGTAAGATTATGAGCTACTACCAGATGGTGCAGTTGAAGATGATCATAGAGGTTCTTTTCTATCAAATGCATAGGAATTAGTTTTTTGAAAATGAAACTGTTAAGTTTTCCTAACTTTTGGTTGTTCAGGATAATGTCAGTAGAGGTCACCCTGGCCACTCAAGGACAAGGACTCTTAATGGCCACACTGTGTACATTCAGAGTATGGATTTGAATACAGGCTTACCACAAGGAGGTCCTCATGCTGGAAACTCTAACATGCAATTCTTTATGAAAGTGTTTCTAGAATAAGGTGTTCAAACAGGTATTAACAAATTTCAGATTAATGCAATACCTCTTCAGTGTTTCCAGTGATTCCTTCTTCCGGCTCTTTTCAGGACTTCAGTAATGCACCATGTCACAAATATTACTTATCTTAAATTTGTTTCCATTCACTTTGAACTTTTCTGTTACAGTGTTATTCTTTCCTTTTTTTTTCCTTTTTATCTGTAAAAGAAGCCTCAATGTCACTAGGAAATTCTTGAGCTTTCATAACTCAAGTATTGGCAGGATTTTTCTATATATATGTATCTATATATTCCATAGAAATAACATGAAACATGAAAAACAAACACATTAGCATGTCATCATACATGATGACAGCAGGTTTTCTTTCCTTCAGATCCTGAGGAATCAATTGTAGAAGATGATCTAATGTACTAAATTGATTTTCAAATTTTTTTTACTATCCTCATGGCAGTTGTTCTCATATGAACTTCAATGAAATTTGTCATTATCTTTTTGTATTAGAAGCTCTAGCTCAAACTAGCAATTGGGTTGACCATATCTGAAACAGCAAGGCTTTGAAAAATCTTTACAGCTGAGCTGTAGGAGAGTCAAACAAAGTTCACAAAGTGAGTGGAAAGATTGTTAAGTAGAGATTCCTCCAGAATATTTCAGATTGTAATAAATCTTGCTATTTTAGTACCAATGGAGATATCCACATTTGGTCAGATGAATTGCCTTCCATCATATATAAATAAAAAAGGCACATGGACTGGTGATTCAGCCATCCTATATTAAACATCTTTTGGGGATGAGATGACTTGTTCTTTGAAAGTGCCTCTTTGTTTCCACTAATTGTAGCAGGACAATACATTACTCCATTGGTTTATATTTGATCTGACTATTTTCAGCCCAGTTTTGTTCTGGTAGTCATGGTTATCACCAGGTCAGTCTACACTTATGGAAAAATCAATTTTACTTGGAAGAGTGGTTGGCTAACAGCTGGATGTTTTTGCTTTATTGTTATTTTGCATATGTATTGGAAACCATGCCTTTCCTTCACCTGAAAGTAGCAGCAACCTTCTTATTCCCTCCCCAAAACTTGTTTTCTTTCAAAAGACAACAAAATTACTAGGAAATCATAAAACTTTGCGGGCAAGATGCTTAAAAGTCACCAACCAAACACCTTCAAGTGACAAAATCGTTTTAAGCACACTTTGTTTGTGCAATAGTTTCCAAAGGTGGGGTTATTTCTGTCCTTTTATTCAAGGACAATTTATGGAGTCAATTAATTTTAGTTAAGCACCAGATCTTCCGTTTCCACCTCCAAGATAAACTAACATAATTAAAGTTTGGTTGCTAAGCAAAATGCTGATTACCTTTTGATGGTTAGAAAGCTCCATCTGGACTTTTCATAGCTTTTATTCATTTCCCACAACTGATTTATTTACTTTTGAATAGTACAGAAATATTTTACAGTTATAGAGTGCACAACAATAGCAAATCTGTACAGATCTCCAGAGCTTTTTAGTCTCCAGTGCTAGAAGGAAGGGAAAGTGGAATGAACCAGGTTAAAAACAACAAGTACAAATCAGTAAAACATCATTAAGAATACGATTTTCAAAATTTGCTTAAGGAATAAAGCAAAATCAAATTCTATGGTGGACTTTTAAAAAGTATTAAGCATCTTAAGCCAATGTTATAAATTTCAGTTTGGAAAAAATAAGCCACAAGGTCCTCAGCACTATCAAAGAAAACCAAGTTAATTTAAACAATTTAGAAGGAGATTTGCATGAGAATATTTAGCTAACGTTAGGATTTTTACTGCTGAACTAAGTATCTCACTATTGAATGAAATTCAGTTTATATAAATCATCATGTACAAGCATTCTAGGATTGGTTATTTCAATAGATTTGTATCAATATGCATACAGTGAGAAATTCTTCTGAGCAATATATCAAGAAACTTTGTATGAAAGAAAAGTTGTTATACCACTGAAGTAAATGGAAGTGTTAACATTGTATTCCAGATAGCCAAAAGACTAAAAGTACACTGTTATTAGAAAATGACATTGGAATTTTCACTCATATTTCTGGGAAGAAGAGGATAGGAAAAGAAGTTTCCAAGATGATGGGAATCTCTTTTTCAGGTGTTTCTTTCTATACTAAGGTGCATTGATTTAGAGTAGTTGTAAGATGTTTCATACCAGACACATAGAAGAATTCTGGCTTCAGTAAGCTAGCCATATTGATCTGAGTTATGACAAAACAAAAAGCTTTCAGCTGATGAAATAAGAGGCAGCAGATTTTCCCTTCTTTCAATGATACACCAGTATCATCAACAATAATTATGTACTTATTTGCATTGTTTTAGTACTCTTGGAGTCACACTGTTTTAGCACCTGGACAAACAGAATATCCCTCTCCCAGAAGTCTTGAAACCTGGAAATCTGCTACTGTAATATTGCCTATAATTGCAATGCCAGCCTATTAAAAATTAGAGTACAAGTTTATGTTCCAATCCATCCCTTGAGACACATATCTGAATAAAACTTCAGCAAGTACATTCTTCCTCTCCTGAACTATTCCATTATTGTTTCAAAGTCTTCCTGGACAATCTATCTAGACATAAACCCATCATATGTTTTTATACTTTAGATCAGTCAGTCTCACCTCTGTGCCTGCCAAAATCTTGGAGCAGATTCTCCTGTATACCAGGCTAGGGCACATGAAAAACAACGAGGTGGTTTGTGACAGCCAACATGGCTTCATTAAGGGCAAATCCTGCTTAATCAATTTGGTGGCCTTCTATTATGGGGCTATGGAACTGATAGACAGGGGCAAAGCAAATTATGCATTCTACCTGGACTTGTCTCTAAACTGGAAAGGCATTAATTTGATGAATGGACTACTCAGTGGATAAAGACCTGGCTGGATGGCCACAAAGAGTTGTGGGCAACAGCTCAATGTCCAACTGGAGACGAGTAATGAGTGGTGTCCCTCAGGGATCGGTGTTGGGACTGATCCTGTTCAACATCTTTGTCGACGACATGGACAGTGGGATTGAATGCGACCTCAGCAAGTTTTTCTAGTTCATATTAACATTTTCAGTAGGGTAAAATTACTTTGTTTTCTTGGGTGATGTTTCCCTACTACCCTACTGCTTATTTGGAAGACTAATTAA
>JANHGB010500417.1:0-26312 GCA_026283785.1 Coracopsis vasa
ACCCCCAAGTCCTTCTCCTTGGGCTGCTCTGAATCTGTTCTCTGCCCAACCTGTAGCTGTGCCTGGGATTGCTCCGATCCAGGTGTAGGACCTTGCACTTGACTCGATTGAACATCATGAGATTGGCATTGGCCACCTCACAAGCGTGTCAAGGTCCCTCTGATTGGCATTCCTTCCCTCCAGAGTATCAACCAAACCACACAGCTTGGTGTTGCTGGCAAGCTCTCCCTGCACCTATTTTTTTCTTTACCCACTCGCCTTTCCTCTACCCACCACGTCTTTTGGTGATCTCTATCAATCCCCTAGCCCTTATTTCTCTCTGCCCTGCTCCCTCTCCCTCTTTTTGCCTCTCTTCCTCTTTCCCTGCTGCTGCTTTCTCCATCTCTGTGCAGATCCCTACCCTTTTTTTCCTCTTATGTCCTTCTTTCCCTTTTTCCTGTCTTTCTTTCTCTGTCCCATTCACTGTCGCATCCTTTCTTGCTAAGCCTCTCTGTCCAGCTGGCTGTGTCTTCTTTCACTCTTGCTATGTAATTTTTCTTTCTCCCTCTCTTGTCCTGATGCCCAGCAGTCAGTTTTGTCCTCCAGTGCTGCCCTGCTCTCTCTTCCTTCTCTCTCTGTCATTCTGGCCTGCTCTCTGTTCCCATTCTTTCATCTTGAGCCTGAAGCCCATCAGGATTTTCTTTTCCATCACTTTGTCTTGCATTCTGTTCCTCCTCTTTTCTCTCTCTCCCTTAGTTCTGCTGCCTTTCTCTTCTTTCCCTTCTTTCTCCACCTCTGCCCTGCTCTGTCCCTCTCATTTTCTCTCTGTTTCTGTCCTGCTCCCTGTCTTTGCTGTGTCCCCCCCATTTTTCTGTCATACTTCCCCTTAGGGCTCCCCGCCACTACCCTGTCCTGCTCTCTGTCACTGTTATTTCTCACTCAGCAGCACAGTGTGGTTTTTTCCTTCCATCTCTCTGTCCTCCTGCCCAACCCTGGCTTTCTTATCTCCAACTCTGTCCTGCTCCCCATCTCTTATTTTTGCCTCTTTCCCTTTGTCCTGCCTTCCTGCCCCATTTTCCCTCTCTCTCACCTGTCCTGCTCCTTGTCCTTTTCTTGGAGAATCTGTGTCCTGCTCCCTTTCCTCATCTTTCCCTCTGTCCCCTGCCCAGGGGTAGTGTTGGGGTCTGGAGGGTTGCCTGGGACCTGCTGTGAATCCCAGTCAATGTGAAATTGAACTTACCTGAGCTTGAATGAAATCAGACTGATTGCATCTGGTTTTCTTCCCATCTCCAATTCCAACTGACTTTGCTGGCACTAATGAACATGAGACCCTGAGCAAGTATACTGATGACATCACTCACTTTGGTAATGGGACAGGTGGTCTGTGATAAGGGATGTGTACTTGTGTGCTGGTGCTTTCATGAACATTCTCTGGGCTTGCCACTTCAAAGTTCTTTTTTTTCCAGAAATTTGAAGACTGCATTTCTTATTCTGGGGTTCACACTGGAGTTGGACTGAACGCCTGGTATAATGGGCTCTGTCAAATGGGAGAGAGAGCTCTGCTTTTTTGTTGTTGTTTTCTAATGTTCTGTGAACTTTGGTAAGCAAAGGGAAGAGTGGTTGAAAGAATCTCTTGAGAGTAACGTATTCCTGTAGTGTGCCTGTCTTCACCTTATGGTGAAGGTTTCTTACAGGAAGTACGATTTTGCAGAGCTATGAGATTTCCTGGCTTGGTAAATGTAACAGGCGTTGTCTTCAAAAGTAGTGAAGCTGTAGCAAAACTAGTGGAAAAAGCTAGTTTCATTCTAGAATGCTGCCTGATAAAATAGTAGCAGGTAAAGGCACTTGGAGTTGGCTTTTCTATGCAGTCTTTGTGCAGAGCTTTTGCCACTTTTGATAGGGATTGATTTCTGTGAAGGAAGGAGGAATGAGGGAAAAAAAGGTACAGCTTGTCTGAACGGCTGCTTCACTGCAGGCAGGGTTTGAGTCTTCATACTAGAACAGGTCTTTACTATAGTTCATAAACAAAGAAGATGAGATGTCTGTAAAGAAAGCTTCATTAGAAGGCTAAATTTGCTAAATTTGGTACTCTGTTGCAACTGAGAGATGATTTGTCAGTATTTACATCCCAGCTGTGTGCCAGTGTGTTAACACAGGCCATCCAGGTCTTTTCAGGGGTACTGCTGGACTGCAGGTGATGTGCCTGAGTGGTACCGAGACCCTTGATGAACCAGCTCTGCCGACTGTTAAAGCTCAGAGGATGTGACAGAATGGAAAACATCTTTGTAGTGGACCCCAAACATCAAAGGTACGGATGTGCTGCTGATATCCCACCAGCCTGGAAATGTGGGGACTATCACTGAGAGCCCAGTAAGGATCCTGTTTTCTGTTCCAGTAGAGGCTTTTTGTGCACACTGTCCCAGGAGGCATATTAGCCATGGTTGCTTCTTTGAGATCTCAGAAAAGATGCTGCATGATGCAGAGACTGTGGTGGCATTGCTGGTTTGAGGAGTTTGATGTTATCTTTTGCCCCTTGCCTTCCTGTCCCACAGTACAATGTGCCCTTTCATGCCAGTGCAACTATCTGGAGCAGCACAGTGAGCAGTAAGTGTCTTAATCAGGGTGTTAGCACATCCCCCTTGCCCTGTGTATGCTTTTCTGTGGCTAAGGATGTAAGTGGAGAAGGTTTGTAGTTGTGCAGCTTTCTAAAACCTGGATCAGGGTAGTGAGCTGCCTTAGAGCATTTGCAACATGCACTGAAAATAGGTGGCCAGGTGCACAAGACAGAAGTTCTTGGGCTTGTTGCTGAAGCCTTTGTCTCCTTAAATCATGCATCTAAGGATGCAGTTGATTTTTTTTGGGAGAAGCCAGAGGGTTCCCTTGTGCACATGGATGCTTTTGTTAACTGTGTTTTTCTGCTTTAGGCCTCATCATGCAGCCAGGTGTTTCGCTGCATGTAGCCTTCTGACCAGTAGTGGCAACTCAAGAAACCCTGATGTCTGTCAGCAGCACTGGTGAGCAGCTGGGAATTTCTGTGTGTCCTGCAGCCTGCTGAGCTGGCAGGACTGGCAGCTGGCTACCCTGGACTTCCCCCCACTGTCTCCAGTGCACCACAGAATGGCTTGCCCAGTCCCCATAGCCAACCTGACCCACATCACACAGCAGTCCTATTCAAGTTATGTTTTCAGTGAGAGTCCTTCCTGAGTGATCATTTCCTGGGGGGACAGTGTGATGATGGAGGTAAAGTGTGCCCCATGAACAGAAGGCTTCTGGGCCTCCACAGGGGCAATGCCTTGGAGGACTCCTTTCAGAATGGGGAGAGGAGTAGTGTCTAAAAATTCTTCAACTGGCATGTGCTATCCAAAGAGAGAGGCTAAGACACAAAATATAGAATTTCAAGAGTAATTCTCTGTTCATGCCCATGAGGTGTAACAGTCAAATTGGGGCATCCTGAATGTGGTTTTACAGAATCATAGAATTGTTAGGGTTGGAAGTGAACTCTGGAGATCTTCCAGTCCAACCCCTTGCCAAGGCAGGGCCACCCAGAGCAATTTACACAGGAATGTGTCTGGGTGGTTTTGGAATGTCTCCAGAGAGGGGGACTCCACAGCCCCCCTGGGCAGCCTGTTCCAGTGCTCTGACACCCTCAGTGTAAAGAAGTTCTTCCTCATGTTGAGATGAAACTTGTTGTGCTTTAGTTTGTGGCCATTGGTCCTCATCCTGTCTCTGGGTAGCACTGGAAACAGTCTGGCACCATCATGTTGGCACCTGCCTTTCAGATATTTATATGCATTAATGACAATCCCTTCTCAGTCTCCTCTTCTCTAGACTAAACAGGCTATGGTTCTTACACATGGTTCTTACACCTTTCAAGTGTTCAGTGGTTTGACCAATGCCTACTCAACACACACATATACTGCTGTTTTGCAAAGCAGCTCTGATTGTGTGGCGTCGTCATCCACCTGCTTCTTTCTTGATCAAGACATCCCTGCAACTGGTCTTGCTGCCATACCTTATCTCTGCTGCAAGGTGAGGGAAGAGTTTCACTGAGATGTCAGAGGGGCTGGGCTGCTGGTCTGGTCTGGGTAGTGCAGAGGTATCCTTTCTTCTTCAGAGTTGGGGCTGTTCTTCTCCCCATTGCAGTGAGCTGGGATTCTTTAGTTGTGCTGACTGAACCCCAGCTATGCAGTTTACAATGTCAACTATATATATCTGAAGAAAGTTCATACAACTTCATACTGTAAAGACCAATTGCTACAATAATTAGGGAAAGAGATTTTCCTGACAGTCCCTCCTTTTCTTTTGACCATCAGGGTCACACTCTACTATTCACTCTTCAAGGCATTAGTTGAGTTCATAAGGTCACACAACACTGAGAACAGGCATACATTATTACAAAGCAAAACAAGAGAGGGACTACAACAACTCAACTTGTATTAGTTCACAGTCCTCTACCTTCATCTGGGAGTCAGGAAGTTAGCCACCCAAATAGATGTAGTGGAAATCCCTGCCTTACTTCATGTAATATTTTTAAATGAGCCTTTATCTTGTTTCTGTCAGTTTTGTTTTTCTGGTACTGATTTACATAAAACCCCCAGCGGCTATTAGTCAATAATGCATATACTCTGTAATGCACATACTCTGTCCTGTAGTTATAAAAGGTGGTCTAGAGGTAATTGATTCCTTGTTACCATTTGCGATAATGATTTGGTTTCTTCTTGTAGGGCTATAATGCTATTTGTGCTTTCAGGAATGGCTTTTTCTAATTGCCTTGACATATTTGCAATAGCTTGTTCTAGTTTTGCAACCCCTAACTGTGATATAAAAGCTGTTACAGAGAGGGGGAATTTAGAGTTGCATTCTGCCAGAGGGCTGCAACACTTTTTCCTGTAGCTATCAGTAGTTAGGAGTGACAGGATCAGAAGAGATACTGATTCTAACCTGGAGCCTCTCCCAGTGCTGGTGGTTCATTTGTTACTTTTTAGTCCTTTTCTCCAGAGTTCAAGCAACTATGGATGTGTGACACTGGGGAAGTCCATTGGTTTGTGGCAGTAAACATAAATGGTCATGGGCTACTTTGACTGAAGTCTGTGGTTCTTTAAGATACACTCAAGCACCTCGTTATGTCCCCTCCCTTTGCTGGCTCTGTGGCATGGGCAGCTGAGCACCACACAGCTGCTGCATCCGCCCCAGGATGTTTCACACTGGCTGGATGTTGACAGGAGGGTCACTGTAGTGACAGCCTGGGGATGACAGGATGGTCACCGTGTGAGGTCAGGCTGGGGTGACAGCAGAGACATGAGCAGCTCAGGGCAGTGACAGGCCCAGGTCTGATGGGTCCCCCACCCCTTGGGGGTGCTTGAACCTGCACATGACACGCGCCTTTTGTCATAGTGCGCTGGTTCACATGGGTGCACTGTGATGTCGCACCAGGATCTCTCCTGGTGAAGGCTGGGGCAAAGGTGCTTGAGTCGCCGTAGAGGTTGGTCAGGCCTCAAAGTGCTGCATGCAGGAGAGGACAACTGAGGCCAAGCCACGGCTTCGGGGAGCTCTCCTCCCCTGGGCTTTGAGGAGGACTGGCACAGCTCACTTGCTGAGTGCCACAGCCTGGAGTTGTTAAGGTGGCAAAGGCAGTGCCTCACTACGCCACAATGGAGGCCTGAGGCTCTGTCAGCCGAGGCTGCCTGATATCTCAGGGCCTGGCTGTGGCAGAGTGCTGCAGCCTCTGAACGCCATTGACCAGCAGAAGCTCAGCCCCTGCTGCTCACCCCAGCCCCCTCGGTGGGCTTTGCCGCGTGCCCTCACCTTCGTAGAGGCTGCAAGGCCTCTATCTGTCATTTGCCGAGCTAGACACGGTTGTGGAGCAGGCACTACCTGGCCCCGACCATGTCTTGCATCCACTACAAGTTCTTCTCCAAGCTGAACTATGATATGGTCACCTTCAGTGGCCTCGACATCTCCCTTTGCGACCTTAAGTGCAAGATCATGCGCAAGGAGAAGCTGAAGGCAGCCAACTGTGATCTGCAGATCACCAATGCCCAGACCAAAGAAGGTACGTGTGCGCAGCATGTGCAGGGCTTTGGGGATGTCCTCGCTGGCGACGTTGCAGACCACCCCATGATGGCCGCAGCCAGCGTAAGCCACATTCTGCCTTTTATGGCTCATCCCCACGTAGCATGAGTGAGCCTGGGGCCTATCCTGCCACCTGGCAGGAGCACCAAGAAGGTAAGCAGTGCCAGGGAAAATAAATAAAAATCTGGCTTCTGTATCTGTAAAGGCCTTCTCTGAACTGCTATGTAATTAATTATGTATTAATACATGTCCTTTTGAATGTCTTTTTCTGTATTTCTGTTGGGTTTCAGAGTACACGGAAGATGCCCTGATTCCTAGAAACTCATTGGTAATTGTTAAAAGAATTCCTGCTGGAGGAGCTAAAGCTACCAGCAAACCAGATGTTACGTAAGTGGCCATACAGCATTGCCTTCTTTGCTGTTGGTTTCAGTGTGTGAACTGTTTCAATGTGTATGAGACATTCAGATTGTATCTTTCTTGTTAAAGCTTCCATTAATTTTTGTTCTCACTGGGTAGATTTTCATGTATCAGTCTCAAAGCAGACTTATGTTTTTAGGCCTGCTGGGATATGGGGTTCAAACTCCGACAATGGAAACTTTTAAAATGATTCTCTAGGGTTTGTTCTTGGGGTTAATTTTTCTGAGAGTCAAGTTGTAGATCCTGTTTTGTCTGCATGGAGAGATTCCTTGTTATATGTGTTTGCTTTTATGGCTTTTATAGCGAAGACAGTTATGCAGTGTAGTGTAAACTTAAAATTTGTTCCTGTCTCAGAAGAGTCTGATTCTTAGTGTTTGACTTTTTCTTGCATTTGGGGGAGAGGGACAGGATATATCAGGTATTCTTATGCTCCAAATGTGGGGGGCTTGCATACTAGCTACGCAGGAAAGACAAACGCTTGTCAGCTGGCAAAACATGCAAGCAAGAAGTTCCATTCAAAAGTGATTCTTTCCCGAAGCCGGTATCTGTTTCAGGCAACAGAAAAAGAACAGTATCATAAAGTGTATTGACTCTTGTGCAAGTACAGTGAAGGAATAGTTAATCCTTTCCAAACCTGAAACTCAGTAAGCAATTTAGCACGTTACCAAAAGTTGGTAGCTATCTTCCTAAGGCTGTTTTTACCCTAAGCTGATAGGCATGTGAATGGCACCCTTTTCTTGTATTGTAATGCT
This sequence comes from Coracopsis vasa, assembly GCA_026283785.1. NCBI lineage: Eukaryota > Metazoa > Chordata > Aves > Psittaciformes > Psittacidae > Coracopsis > Coracopsis vasa. Next base: position 7,221 of record JANHGB010500417.1, read on the forward strand.
GCCATAAAATGAGAGGATAGATGCTGCTATCAAATACATACCTATATGTATCAAATACATACCTATATGTGGGGATAAGGAAAGAATGGCACTGCTCTTCTAGGACTGAAAATTTACCAGGCAGATCAGCTTTTTATTCCTTCAGCTGGAAACAGTGCAGAAACAGCTGGTAAAGTGCTTAATGTTTGGGCAGGTTGAATGTGTGATGGAATGGTGGAGAGGCTTTAAAAAATGCATTACTTGCCTTGTAGTCTGTTCTTCAAGGTAAATGGATGAAACAACCATTGTGTCATAATCTAAAGTACTTACTTATCTTCAGGAAGTATGTGGATGTAAACAGGAGCCTTACTGTTTGTACATAAATTCCGGAGCAGCCTTTGAATTGCCTCTGCTCCTGGGACACTTTGGATGATGTGTGAATTGTTTGTTAACTGTACCGAGGTTGCATCTCTGACTCGTGATAGGTCAGTGAGTATGTGGCATCTCAGCAAGTTTTCAGATGGAATAAGTATTTCTTAAAATACTGCAGCATTATCATAAAGCAAATTCTGGCAATTAAGACTTTTTTTTTTTTTTTTGCCACAGAGCTCCGCAGTCACGCAAAATCCCAGGAGCAGCTTCTTTCAGGTGACATTTCTACTACTATTTTTAGTCAATAAAGCGTACGTAACATGTTTAGTACTTTGGCACTTTCACAGCTAAGTGTGGTAGATACCTGAACACAGCGCTTAGGGCTTCCACAAAGAAACACTGTTCTGAAGACTAAGCTGCTGACAGTTTTGTTATTTCTTTGTCAGATGACTGATTTTTTTTCACTGAAGTAAACTTGCACTTTGAAGTGTTGGGACTATCACTGTTCTGCCATAGAAACGAAAGTACTGTATCTGACACCTGTTTGTAATACTAGGGACGTACAGATTGAAAGTTACGTTCATAGTTTGAGGGTTGATTATTTAAGAACACAAAACTGTAGTACAGACTTGATGTATTTGATACTTATGTGGCAGAGAAAATATCTGAGGACTTTCTCTTGCACTGTTGTGTTCTGTATCTGTAAGTCTGACTTCATGACAAAGTAGAAATGGGATTTTGGAAGGTTTTTTAGTTGCACTGAATGACCAACAGTTTGTGTATACAAATAAATTTCCATATTCTCTAGACTATCAGAACATAATGTTTTGATGTTCGGGTTTTATAATTGATTTTTGCTGCTTTCTGTTGGGTACAAGTGCTTTATTTTAAGTTTTGATGACCTTTATGTCTCCTCCTAGAAGTCGAGCTGAGCCAGTGAGCAGAACATCAGAAGCAGTATGTAAAAACCCAATCTCACCCTTTTTTCTACACACTGCACTAAATTCTAAACAATGTAGCCTTGTATTAATTTTCCAAACATTAACTTCATCTATCTTCTGGTAAAACATAGTACAGATTGTCATTCAAATGTACTGATTCATCATAGTGAAAAATGAGTCACGCCATCATTTGCACAGTTCTGATGTGAATGTTGAAATTTGTGCCTAGTAATGCATGGTATTTCCTATTGCATATGCTAGAATATTTCCTATGTGACTTTGTGTTGTGCAGATACTGTCTGATCATCTTTAGTTCATGCAGGTTCCAGGTGTGCACCATTGAACTTGGTGCCACATTTGAGATCTGTCTGCCTATAGTTAGTAATATTGTGAGTTTGTACAGCCTTTTCTGTGCTTTTTGTAAAAACTGCACTTCAGTAGTAGTTCTCTGCAAACACTGTGGCCCATTCCTAACTAGTGGCCTGAGGACTTCATTGTGGCAAGCTGCTCCTGTAGGCAGCTGGAAGGGAGCAGTATGTTTGCAATGGAGGAAAAAATGCCATGACTGTGCTTTGAATCCATGCTTTCATCATCATGAAAGATTGGGTTTGGTCTGATAGAAAGAAGAATAATAAAAATTCTCACACTTCCCAAACTAATTTAGATAGTATGGCTTGTTGTCTATTAAAATACAAGAAATATTTTTTCTCCATTTTTATAGGGTATTCTGTCATAGTAAACACGTTGGTTTTTTTCCCAATAATTTGAGCAGTTTCTTTTTTTCTAGACAAATTGGCAGGTTACTTTTATGGCTGATGGTTCAGATTGGTGTTTGGGTTTGGTGGGGTATGGTGAGTTTGACATCTTTGCAGTTATTGAGAAGAGGGTCAGAGTTAATGTTTCAGGGCTGCTTTTTATCTTGACAGGCAGCTACTGTGTTCATCAAAGCATAAATGTATAAATGCATGTTTAAATGATGAGACATTAACTGATTAATTTACAAACTACACTGCAAGTAAGTTTCCTTTAGTGATGCTTCCTTCTCAAATAAACTTCAGCATTTTTCACAAGGGTCCCTTTCTGAGATATTCTGGAGCAGTAAGTCCATCTCAAGCGAGTTGGTTATTTTAATTTCGTCTCATTAACCACATAGGCACTTTTCAGCTGTCATAGGCTTGGACTTTATTCTGAACAAATACAAATTACAGTAGGTTGAAAATGCCTCTTTCAGTGACATGAAGAGGATATAGTGCAGATTTTCAGACTGCAGTAGAGGTTAACTGTTGCTATGTTTTGATTATAGAACTTGAATATGCGTTTATTTTTTGCTGAACAAATGAATGATGAGTCTTCTGCATCTGTTTCTCTGGCCCAGCTTTCAAAGGTGTGTATATATATATTGTTGTAAAATACTTAAAAAAAAGTGTTTCTGTCATATTTTTAAGCCTTACTTGCAGCCTGTAGATGGATAACTGTTGTAATGTGAACAAAACTTAAATTTTTAATAAAGTATTTATTTTAACTTTAAAAAGTATGTATAATTTGATACTGTCCTGTAAAGAATACTTGCCAGTTTGGGAAGACAGAAGGGGAGTACCTTCTCAGCCTCGACATAATGTTGCAGCATTACTCATCTCCAGGACATAAAGCAGCAGTACTTCAGAAGCTGTTTACTGTTTTTCCTATATTTCATTAATTTTGTATTGGAATCTAACACCATTTTTACAAAAGAATTTAATTTGCTGTGTGGTATGGACATTTCAGGGAAGTTTGCAACAGCTGAAGTAGAAGTGTTTCTGGAACTTGGACAATGGCATGGCTGGTTTTGAATTTCTAGTCATTAGCGCCATAGAAGCATTCTTTGAATACTGCACAGTTTCATAAATTCCAGCCTATAGACATTGGAGAACGCAATCAAATTTGCTTGAATGCAGACTGTGTCAACTGTGTAAATTGTGTACTTGATTGTTTAAAGGAATATACCAATGTGTATTTATGGTGTATTAGCAGATGTGACCACCTGAAAATGTTGTAATGGCCTGTTTTGGGATGGAACTGCTTGCTTTTTTGGCTCAACACTGTGTAACTTTGGCAAAACACTAATGGCTGCACTTTGTGAAAAAGCGTAGTGCTAGCCAATTAAATTAAAAAGATGGGAGCTAGTTCTTTCTTCTGAGAAGAGAGGCAGGAGTTCATTTCTAAGAATGAGGGGTCTTCCCACCGGCAGCATCTTCCCTCTCTCACCGAAGAAATTAAATTTTGTACCTTTGGCTCTCCCTGCATGTGTCCTTGGTTCTGTAAACCCGTGTGAAGCTTTACTGTCAAATGTGAAAAACTGCCCAAGTGGTGTGCACATTTAATCTTTTGAGAAATGCATAAAGCAGCTCAAAACTGTTACTTACTCTAAACACATTATTCAGACTGGCTTAGCACAGGGGCAGTGTGTTGTAAAATATTTTTTGTTTTATTACTACAGTGCATTAAATGCCATATTTGAATTTTGGTCTATTCCTAGTAATGTTTTGTGGGGTTTGGATATGTTTTGTAAACTGTTAGGTTTCAAACAAATTAGTCAAATGTCTGCGAAGTTTCCTGTAAACGGTAATGGAAATGATTTCATAGATGTCTGTCTGGATCATATAACTGATAAGAAAAAACTGTGTATATGATAAAACCATTTAATAAAATGCAGAAACTGTTTGATTGCTCTTGTGAATGAATGCATGTAGAAGTGAAGACATATGTGGTTGATCTGAAAGATGGGTGGTTGAAGGTCCAAATTATTTACAGTCACTCCCTTAGACCTTTCTTGTATATGGACTAGCGTGTAATAAAACCAAGAAAAATCAGCTGGCTTCAAGATCTAGTTCTGCACATGGGTGATATTACAATATGTACATTAAAAGGACACAGTCACCTGGAAAAGCCTGCAGGTTGTGCTCCCTGTAGTTATATCCCTTAGTAGGAAGAAGTTAGTAGGGGGGGAAATGCAGTTTAGATTGCCTGCAAGACACAATGGTCACATTTCTACTGAAAAGAACCTTGTGTCTTGCTGAGGGATCAGAAAGATTCCTTTCAATGCTTCTGTGTCTGACGCTGAATTTCAGCAAGCAAAAACTACAGCCCTGACACTGTGTGTTCTTTTTAATGCTGCAAAATGTAAATAATATAACTTGCAGAAATCTTTCTCAATGCGCAGTAGCTATGTTCTACTTCAAATGGGCTGGAGCTTCAAAACCAGTTGAAAAATACTGCTAGTGTAATTTCTTTTACTCATCACTTCAGTCCACTTGGAAGAAAAGTGGATTAGTTACACAAGTCTATGTCAAGCCTAAGGTTTTGAGTGCCCAAGAATGCTCTTTTCAAGTAGGCTAGCAGGCACATAAGCATCATATACAAGCACAAAGTCTCCCCAGAGCACTCTCAGGACAACTGTGTTTTATAGAAGCATTTGTTTTCAGGCAACATCAGCTAGCATTGTGGTGCTCTTTACAGGATGGAGCAAGCGGTGTTGTCTTTGGCTGGCTGAGCTTGCATGTGTTTCTAATGTGTGTGTCAAATAATTCCGTGTTAAACAGACTGCCAACCTGGCTGAAGCCAATGCTTCTGAAGAAGATAAAATAAAAGCCATGATGATACAGTCTTGCCGTGAATATGATCCAGTCAAGTAAGTGTTGATAATGTCAAATCAGTTCTTTGATGATTATGGAAAAATTGTGTAGATGTTTCTTTTAACAAGAGAGACACATGCATACCTTTTTCTTCCTGAAACCTATTTAGTTACATGAAGAAGCCCTTGGCTACACCTCCACCATCATATATTTGCTTTCGCTGCGGAAAACCTGGCCACTATAGAAAGGACTGCCCAAGAAATGGGGTAAGATTTTTGGGACTTCTGGTGTTACTTTCTGACCTTGTTTAATTTCTGACCTTGGCAGTCAAGTAACAAATACAGGAATAATCGTATTAAGAACTGTTTCTCTTGAGGCGAAATACAGAGGTTACACGGCAATGTTGAAAAGCCCTTCAAAGTTCAAGGGAAAGCCAGGATTATAAATGTAATTTTTGTTTTTTCTAAGCCACAGACATGAAATAAGTCCATAGATCTTTTAATCTGTGAATTTGCATGCATATTTTTATGTATTTCAATATTACTGGAAATGTTTCTGGTTTAACTGTTTTTAATGACAGTTCACGTTTTTAGTATTTTGTATGAAACCAAGATGTTTCTGTTCACCCCATCTATTGAATATTTGTGTGTTTTACTGACACAAGTCTCTGGTTGAGTATTCATGCCCTTTAACATTAGTCACTAAATGTATATGCATGAGGTATGAATTCAACCTTCATCTATAGCTGGTGAATAGATATTTCTCCAGTGGCTGATCCAGAGCCCTGACTTAAGCTTTCCCTCTGAATTGTGCTTTGGAGGAGGAGCAGGTTTGTATCTCTTCTCCCAGTGGATCGTGAGGTAAGGGATATTTCACCCTTAAGAAACCTGTTGTTAAGCCAAAGAATGTCAACTCAGATCAAAACTCTGCTTAAGCCTTTCACAGAATCATAGAACCAACTACGTTGGAAAAGATGCATCAAGTCCAAATCATACTTCAGGACAGCCAAATCCATCACTAACTGTGTCACTTAAGGGCCTCATCTACGTGTTTCTTTGAACACTTCAGGGACAGTGATTCCACTACTTCCCTGAGAAGCTGCCTTAGGAACAATAGCTGACTTAGGAACATCTTGGCCATGTTCATTTAGGAAAATAAGTATTTCAGTTGAACAACCTTCACGCTGGGTAAAAGGAGAGGATTTAAAGGCTTTTGCTTCTTATAGTCATCACTGAACTGTCATTTTAAGTGTAGGTCTTAAGATGAGGTATGTCTGCATTTCTTTTCGTAACAGGACAAAAATGTGGAGTCTGTTCCCAGACTGAAAAGGAGCACAGGAATTCCAAGGAGTTTCATGATAGAGGTGAAAGATCCCAACACAAAGGGTGCAATGCTGACAAACACTGGAAAATATGCAATACCAATTATTAATGCGTAAGTATGGAATTAATTGGACTGACCAAAAAGCGAATGAGAGAAAGCATGCATAAACATCTGAGCAGACATGCAACCAAGTTGGACTGTATCTCTAATTACGGGAGAGGAAGCGCAGTCATTGCATTTTAACCTTAAAATCTGTGATACTTGCTCATATGAAAAGAGGGTGGTCATTCATACTTGTCATGCCCCTGGAAGTTGGTTCGAGTTGTGGTGCACTAAGGATCTGTATTTCTGCAAAACATTTCAGTAGTGTTTACAGGGGAGTCATTCTCCTTGAGAGCTCATTTTGCTTCTGGTTTATGTTTCAAATGCTTCTTACAAAAATTTTGCCAATAGCTATTGGATTGAGATTTCCTCCCCCTCCGAGTTTTTAGTTTTCAGTGTTATGGCTATAGAAAAGTAATTTCAGCTCAATGCCTACAGTTCAGAAGGCTAATGTGGAGTGAGAAGAATTCTATCTATTATCTTCTTTTGATAAAATGCAAAGCTTGGAAAAGTATTCCTTTATCCATCTTTAAATTTGTTCTTTTTCCTTCCCCACATGCCCTCCAGGGAAGCTTATGCTAGAGGAAAGAGGGAAAGGCCTTCATTTTTACCAGAGGAGCCATCCTCCCCCTCGTCTGATGGTCCTATTCCAGATGAGCTGTTATGTCTCATTTGTAAAGATATAATGACTGATGCAGCTATTCTTCCCTGCTGTGGAAGCAGTTATTGTGACGAATGTAAGTGTTACTCCCATGTTGTTAATTCAAAACATCACATCTGATCTTCTGAAAGCAAAAATAGCAGATAACAAAATTACTTTGTTACCTGTTCTAATTAAAACCTAAGTATACCCTGACTAGGAAAGGACTCGTTTGGTATAAAGTAAAAAAAAAAAAAAGGCAGAAAACTTGTTTCTCTTTCTACAAATCTAGTTACATCCTCTGTACATGCAGAGGAGTGCCTAACTGTGCAGGTGATTACAGTATTAGATATCAAATGTTTGTCCACAGCCCTTTCTCTCATACAAAATTATACAGCCATCTCTGGTGACTGACTGTGTCTGCAACAAATGGATAGTTAGGCATTTAATCCACATTCTTCTCCATGGGAGAGCTGGTTCAAACCTTCAGAACTCAGACCTACTGATGTTTTTTTTGAGATGTGCTTTGTTCATTAACTTTGGGGTCAATGACTTCTTGCTGTAGTGGATAGTGGAAAAAGGATGAGTTGAATCATGAAGACACAGCCTACACTCCATATTACAACAGTGAAATGTCAAAAGTGTATAACTATTTGCTGCATACTAGAAATTTTTTATACTCTTGAACATTTATAGCTTCATGCTGTACACTCAAGACCATATTCACCCATTAATCATATACGTGTTTTGATTAGAACCCAGCAACTTTCCTTAGTTTGGCTAAAAACTATTGTATTGTGATTATACTAATTATGCACAGGTATTAGAATGGCATTACTGGAGTCTGAGGAATATACATGCCCAGCGTGTCATCAGACAGATGTTTCTCTTGATGCTTTAATTGCCAACCAGAGCCTACGCCAGGTAGTGTGATGACTTTTACATAAATTGTACAAAGAGCTTGTAAGGAGCTGAGAGAGAAGACAATATTACTGTAATATTAATTTAGCCTTAAGCAAGGCTAAATTGAATAAGGCTAAATTTACTTTTCAAACACATTATCTCTGACAGCTCTTTAGAGGCAATCTGGCAAATTCAGGTCACACTTCTGTTTAGCACAATCACCTCACTTTCAAATTTAGTGTTAACACTGAACTATTTTAAATACAGATATCCTGAGTTAACAATCATTAACATCAGTGTTTAATGTGGTGTGTTTATATAGCTGTGGTTGAATGCTGTTAGGATTGATAGCATTTACAGGAATACACAAGTAATTTTACTCTGTGGAGGCTTTTGTTGGTGTATCTGCTGAAGTTTCAGATTACCTTTATGAAATGTTCCTCTGCCTCTAGGCTGTGAACAACTTCAAAAATGGAGCTGGCTACACAAAAAGGCTCCGTAAGCAGATTCAGCAGCAGCAGCCGCCACCACCTCCACCACCACTCATGACTGTTACCCCTCCTACTGCTTTGGTGACTGCTGCTGAACTGCCTCAATCTCCCTCTCTGTCAGTCAGCAGCTTGTTGGAAGAGAAAGTAAGTTTTATTTCCACATATGCAGTGACTCCAGTATTTCAGTAGAGCTTATTTTCCAGCTGTTTGCATTTATTCACAAGGGCTGTCAAGTTCCTGTACGAAGACAACTAGCACTGCCAAGTCTTCTGGGCTCCCACGGACAATCAGTACCCACAACTGGTAAGAAATGATAGTTTTAGAATTTGTGTTAAAAAATTACCTTCAGATAAGCTGAATGGACTTTTTTTCTTTTTCTTCTCCCCTCTCCAAAAGGTCCTCTGAGGAGAGACAGTACCATCCACTCACCAGGTGCCAGAACAAGCTGTGAACTGTAAGTGCGCTATAGAAATCCAATATATAACTACTTGTAACCTAGGCTGTAACGTATGACTTACACAACAGCTGATCGATAATCAAATAAGTGTGCACAGAGAGTTGTGGGGAATACAATTGGTAACTGATTTTTAAATGGCTTAATTTGAATTGGCTATAACAAAGGGGATGCGTGCTTGCAGTAAGATTATTTCAACTAAAACTCCGGTACATGATTAAAAAGAAGACTGAAAAAAGGATGCTTTTTGAGAAAACCGTAAGTACATATAAAAATTAAATACAATTAAAGAATCAGATGGAAAGCTTTGGATTACTGGCTGAGTAGGGCTGAAGAAATGGGTTTTTCATTAGAAATCAGCGTCCAACATTCTTGTTTTAACAACATAGTTGATACTGATTGAGGCAGTTATTGGAAAAATCAGTGCTGTTATTTTATGACAATTCTGAATTTCTTCCACTTATTCATCTCAAACAGCCAAGCTCCTTTCTCTCAGTTGGAGAGAGAAGAGCCTGTTTCTGTGTCATGTTAGTCCTTTGTTTTGATATAGATTTGTTATAGATAGTTTCTATATACAGAATAGATAACTTGCACTTTGCAAGAATTTATAACAGAATAAGTAGCTTCTGTTTCTACAAGAAATTTTACCTTATCATTCCCCAACCTAACTGTAATCAGGGGCTCTGCTGGGGAGGGTTTTGAATCTTCCCTCATGCCTCCTCAGTCTTCATCTAAAGTATGTCAGGGCAGGCCCTGAGATTCCACTAAATCTCCGGTGTTTATTTTGACTCTGAGGGCATTCTCTCTTCCAGTGCTCCCTCTGTGTACAGATTGCACTCTGATCATTCTCTAAGTGCAACCCATGCAGTCTGTTCACAAACCTTTCCATGTAATCCTTCTTTCTGACCCTTTCCTCCCAGGCCGCTCCCCCCTTTCCTGGGTGAGAGCAACAGCCAACAATATTTTTTTTCTCCCTATTATTTCCTTCTCCCTTTCAACTTCTGTGTTACTGTACAATCTCCAGGCTGTTTCCAATTATTTATTGGGTGACCGAGAGTCTGCCCCTCCCAGTTTTTGCAGCTTGCATTTAATATCTGGGTCTGATTGACCAATAAAAATGTAAGATAACTGTGCTGCACCTTTTTCAGGGTCCTTACCTGTATACTTATGTTTCATTCCAAACAAAACCAACCACTGATATTTGGTTAATAGATCCTGCTCAGGCAGAACATTTGGATCCCATGTAGGGTCTGTGGAGGGAAAGTGGTCACCCACTGACACTGCCCTGTGCCCCCTGAGTGTGGATCTTTTCTGCCTCCTCACTTGCTTTTGCCAGCACTATACTTTATCATCGTATGTTACCAAAGTATCCAGTACTACTTGTAAATCATTCCAGTCTGGATCTTGTGTTCTAATAATCATCTCCATCACTTTAGTTACTTTTTCAGAATCTTCCCTATAGGGCCTGGCTAACTCTTTCCAGGCTCATAAATCTGACACAGAAAACAACACCTTGATAGTCACCAGTCCCTCCACCCCTGCTCCCTGGCATAAGGGAGCTTGTATGCCTCGGGGAGCACCTGTCGTTGTTCACCTCATGATGGGGCTAGAACTCTTTTCCCATCTGCATCCAAATCTGCACCCCCCGGCCCCGCTTGTTCCTTGTTTTAATTTGTGGTCCAACTAATAATTCCACATCCTCTTTTTCCTACCTACATCTAACACATCACTTCCCAATACTACACGCAGAACATCAACTCTTGAGCAGTTCATTATCCTTTTCCAGTGCTAATACCATGGGATCTTTAGATATATGCATACACTCTTTTCACAAGTCCGAATTATTCTGCAAATCAAAGAATAAATCAATATACCATAACTCATCCCACTTCACCTCTCTTCAGCAAACCAGCATCAGTCAATCAATTATAATTAATTGTACCGTTCACAGGCCACTTCGCCCAAGACTCCAGCTTATACAATGGCCACCATTGATTACAATACTTTATCAAAGTCTCCTGAGTGACTAAGCCACCTGGGGGTCCACCAATTTGTTTTCAGTGTTGCAAAATGCAACCCAATGGGGATTTCTTCAAAATCCTCCCTTTGGAGGCAGTGGTCCTGACCTCCATCCAAATACAATGTCCAGACTACCAAACAAATCCTTACCCACTGCACAGGGCATCCCCTGTGACTAATGTGGATAAGTTACCAAAAAGAATGCCTTTTTAAAGAAATAAAATCAGGGTCTTACCAAGGTCCGGAGTTGGGCCGGGGATCTGTGGTTCCTTTCAGGGAAATCCCCAACACTGGCGTGAAGGTCCCAGAGACTCCCCAGATCAGCGGGAAACACAGCAGAGGGTCCATGCTGGGGCACCAAATTGTGACCGCAAAAGTCCATTGGAGAAACTGTCTAGGCACAATTTGGAGTTTCAGAAAGCAGCATTCTCTATTGCAGCACTGGGCGCACATGCAAATAGTTTCGCAAAGGTGAGCGTGCCCGTTACTTGCCAGCAGCAGCTCTGTATTTAGCATACTCAGGCATATTTACAGTTTTTCCAGGAAGTTATTTACATATTCATGAGATTCCCAGAAACTAATTATAATATCTGCATTTGAATTATGCATGCGCTTTCTTGCTGAGTGGGGGTCTCTGATGGTCGCCGATAGTCTTCCTTACTGTGTTTACTGAGTGACATTTTTGCTTGTGCATGCTCACAGGGTCCTAGTGCTGAGTTAGCAGTGGTACATCCTTGCTTTTTTTCTGTTCCAGTCTCTGTTATCCTGAAGGTCTGCATCCTCGGTCTTACTTACTGCCTCCTTAGTTGTTATTAGTACCTTGATATTCCTTCCCCCATCAGCTGGACATTCCTTATTCCCTACGTGTCAGTAAGAACAGTTTGCTGTATTTTACTATGTTAGTTTAAAGTCATACACATTATTGTTAGTTTAAACCTATAATTTAAACCTGCATAATGGCTTGGGTAATACTACTGGAGGCTATGTTTAGTTCTTCAATTTGCAGCAGCATTATGTTAGCAGCTAAAAGAGAAAAAAAACCAAACCAACTTTGGGAGGAAAAAATTAGGGAGAATGACGGTTTTGAATTAACTTCCATTTGTGGGTGTGTGTGTTGTGGGTTTTTTTAAGATCCAAGCCTCACTGTAGTACTTCATTTTACTTTAGGAGTTCGCATACCTACTCCAAGTCAAGATCAGGTTCTTCCTGCACTGGCTTCTACTCTGGATCATGCAATTGTTCCCATTCACATTCCAACTTGCCATCACCACAGTATCCTAGAAGAAGCAGAAGGAAGAGTCGTGACTATTTTTCCAGCACAAGGTCACATGGTCATCACCGTTCAAGGTCAAGGTCACCCCCACAAAGAAGACACCATTGATGGTCAAGGACCTGCCCCAGCCCTCTCCCACATCCCTGTTTCTTGTTTCATTCATTAAAAGGTCTGGGTGTTCTCTTCGCAGCACCTCTCTCTGCCTGCAGTCATTTGCACAGCGGGAAGTAGATAGGGGGTTAATGCAGCCCCTTCCCACCCTGCAGGTGACTGAGCTGGGATGGGGATGGCCACCAAGAGGATGGGTAGTTGGGGCATTGCTCCGGGTGGTGTGAAGCCATGGGAGAAACCACATTGATTAGTATCAATGCCAGGAAGACAGAGACCTCCATCACTGCCCCAGTACCAGCATCACTGCAGCGAGCTGGATCCAGCCCTGGGAAGGAACCTTGGCTGCCTCAGATACCAGGCAGAGACTGGCTGAGCATGGGAAATGGAGCTCACATCAGGCTGGTGAGTGGGAATTGCTGGCTGGGTCTCACACGCTGATTTTCCAGAGCTGGCACTGCAGTGGCTGCCCAGCTTGCTCCATCCTTCTATGGCCTCATCCAACACTGCCTTGGCATCACCCAGCAAAAGCCCCAGCCCACAGGTGAGCCCCAAGCCTGTGTCACAAAAAAATCAAACTGACCCATGAAGACCAAAGCAAGAGGCTAGGATGCAAAGTATAGAATTACAAGAACAAATATTTTTTCATGTGCGTGTCGTGTCCCAGCCCAGTTGGCACACACAAATGTGCGTTTACAGAGGGTCCTTATGCCCTTCAATCATTCAGGTACAAGATGACTTGCCTAATCACCAGCACCCACACTACAAATTACTAATCACTGTAAACTTTGCAAAGCAACTCTAGGTTTTCAGCATTCTCACTGCTTGTCTACTGATCCCTGGAGTCAGTCTTTCTTGAATTATTGATCTGTGATGCCAAAAAGTGCTGGGAGGGGTTCCAAGATGTGTCTCAGGGGCTAGGATCAGACTTGTTTGTAAGGAAATCTTCAATTGGTGAAGATCTTTGAGAGGAGGAAAGATGCTAATGAACATATGCGGAATAATGTGAAATAGGAAGTAACTCTATTCCAGCCAATACCAGGACAGGTTCTTTAAAACTTAATAAGCTTGTGAAGAAAACTGTCAGGATAGCTGATGATTTCTATGCCGAAAAATTACTTGGGCAGGAATCTGAATGCTGCCTATATCTTTCCTACAGTAATGGCTCTGAGCTGTATTAGTAGAAGCTGAGTTTAGAAGTTTTAAATATGATTTTTTTTGAACTGCAGTCACTGCCATTGATTAGAGCTAGAGGTACGTGCAAAATTTTGCTGGGACATCTGCTAGAAGTGTTGATTAAACAGTCCTGTATGTAGGATTGCAGTACAAGTATTTTGCATCTTGTACCAATTACCAAATATGCAGTAGTCTAAGCTGGCATTTTAAAACTGAGCTTTACTGCCTTCAAGATGAATGGTCTTTTCTTGATGTTTGATACTGCACTGTAATAAGACTTGCTCTTTTTGCACCTTACTGCAACAAAAATGATTCACAGTGCAAGTATTTGCTGAGTAGTGAAAAATGTGTGCATTCACTGCTGTGCTTTAAGCCACACATGTACACACAGTCTGCATTCAGACAAATTCAATTGTGTTGTCCACTATCTATACATATACTACAATTTACAAAACTGTACAGGATTCAAAAAATGCTTCTATGGCTCTAATGACTAGAAATTCAAAACCAGCCATGCCACTGTCCATGTTCCAGAAATGCTTCTATTTCACCTGTTGCAACCCCCCTGGAAATTACATAAATCGCAACCAGTTAAATTCTTCTGTAAAAGTAGTGTTATTTTCCAGTGCACAATTAATGAAACTTATGAAAACCAGTAAAATTCTAATGAAATAATGCTTCTTTGTGTCTTGAAGTTAAGTAATACTGCCACATTACATTGAGGCTGCGAAGGAATTCCTGTCTTCCCATACTGACAACTATTTACATGACAGTATCAAAATATTCCCATCCTTTTAACTGGAAGATGTTTTAACATTGTGTCTTTGGTAGGTCCTCCTTCCCTTTTGTCCTGGCTTCAGCTGTAGCAGTTATTTTTCTCCTTCCTAGTAGCTGGTGCAGTGCTGTGTTTTGGTTTTAGCCTGACAATAATGCTGGTAACACACCGATGTTTTAGTTGTTGCTCAGTACCCTGTTCAAGTACTTTTCAGTCCCTCATGCTCTGCCAGGGAGGAGGGGAAGTTGGGAGGAAGCAGAGACAGGACACCTGACCCAAACTAACCAAAGAATGGAATATGGTATATTCCATACCATAGCACATCATGCGCAGTATAGAAACTGGGGGGAATCACCCGGAAGGCCCAGATCGCTGCTTAGGTCAGGCTGGGTGTCAGTTGGTGGGTGCTGAGCAATTGTATTGGGCATCACTGCTGCTTAGTAGGTTTTTTTTCTTTTTAGTTTTATATTCTCTCCTCTTGTTATTTCTCTTATCATTATTATTATTAGTAGTAATAGTATATTGTACTTTAGTTACTGGACTGTTCTTAATTCATGGAGTTTACATGCTTTCAGTTGTCTTCCCCATCCTGCCTGGAGTGGGAAAGGGGAGGGCGATGAGCGAATGGCTGTGTGGTGCTGAGTTATCAGCTGGGCTTTAACCATGACACCTTTTTAAGCTTTAGCTGGTTTTAGTATACTGTCTTTCTTGGGAGGAACAGCCACTTCTACTTTCCTCTTTGTCTTGTCAATTTTTGCTTTCATCTTATCCTTCTCTTTTTTCTCCATTTCAGACACTGTTTTGAAAGCAACAGAATCTGCTTCCATAGGCTCTTCTCTCACAAGGATGGGTGGCATCATTTCTGCTTGGGAGCATGAGCCCAGAGTCCGTTTCTATGTCTGCTGCTGTAACTGGCTCTCTTGGTTTTCTCGAACCTTCTAACATCTCAGAATTGGGAAATCCTTCCTTCTTGTCCCCTTCTCTTCTGATGTTTTTTACATTTATTTCCTTATAAGGAAGAACAGCTTCCTTATATCCATGACAGCAACCAAAAAAAAAAAAAAAAAAAGGAGGAGGGAAAATGCAGCGCCTGGGGGACCAAAGAATCTAGACATACTGTTGAATGGTGGAGCCCATGACAGGACTATTCCAAGGGCTGCCTGGAGGATGATTCGGTGGTGACTGGTGATGCGTTTCTTCTTAATCTCTGTTCTCTCTATGCAGTAATGAATTGATGCACTGCTAATTTTCCTCTGTACTTTATTTACATGTATATGATTTGCTTTATTGCTTATTTACCATATATATAGATATATTCAATTTGCGTTAGTGTGCTTTTTTGCTTTAGTGTGCTTGGTTTAATAAACTGCATGTTACACAGCTAGCATGTGGTTGTTTTGTTGCTTACCCTGCCTGTTAGCCGAACAATTTGGTATAGTCAGCAGGATACAAAACAAAATACAATTTTTTTTTTAAGATAAAGAAAACTGTTGGTAAGAGAGATGTAGAGCTGAGTATTCCTGGCTGGGAATAATTACCTTATTGGATTTTTGCAGCTGAGGGGTCGTGATGTGGCTTCTGTGAGAACTGGGACTCCTGTTTTAAGGAGTCAGAATCCTTTGAATGTAGTTGAATGTTTACCAAAAGTTTCAGTAGAAAAAGGGGAAGAATTGATTGCTCTGGGGAGATGAGGATGGATTTTGCTGGCTGCATACCGAAAGCAGCATCAACAGAGAGCAAATGCAGAAGGAGAAAATTGATTTGCAGAAGCAAGTTTGCAAATTGCAGGGAAAAATAGTTACATTACAGTTATTAACTGATAAATTGGACACTTATCAAACAGTAGCAGAAAAAGCAGATGCTCGGGCAGCCCAATATAAATATTGAAAGCTAAGGGGTCGAGTACACTGGAAAAAAGTGCATGCAGTGATCATGGAGGCAGGAAGGAATTGGGACCCTGAGAAATGGGACGGAGACGTGTGAGGTTCAACCGATTTGGATAGTAGTTGAGAGGGTGAGGTGTTCGTTGAAGAAAACCGAATAGTATGAAGGAAACTGGAATGCGACCTCTGGGTAGTCCAGTTAGGCGGGACGTAGTAGAATATTTCACTCAGCACAAAATTAGTGACATTATGGACAGGTTCAAACAAAAGCCTAGGGAATCTCTGCTTTCTTGGGTTGTCAGGTTGCATGCTTTAGGAGCTTCTGGAGTTAAATTGGATCCAATGTTAAGAAATTTGTAATGTTAAGCTCTAACTCCTTTGTTCAGAATGTCTTTCAAGGCACTAGTGATGAAACTAATTTATTTATTAGCAACTGCAACAGAAAATACTTCACAGAAGGGGAATTGCCTGATGCAGATCAACCTTGGTATACTTTATGGGATTGTGGTCAGTGTGTTAAGGAGGAAGGAATGAAAACCGCTGTTTTTGTCAGAGATGCAGACACTGTGCTGCAGACTCCACTATCAGTTTCTATTTGGAACTGGATCAGTAAGTGTGTATAAAAGTATTACGATGACCTTATTGATAAATGAAACAGGATTTTTCAATACTGAAGCCAGTTTCCACGTTTCAGATATGATACTTTTATAAGGAATTGTTGTTACTTTTAGAGTAGTTGGATAGAATTTTTCTCACACTTTTCACCAAATGACAGCATGCATCCAGTGATTTCTGGGCAAACATATTAAAGTGCCAGTGTTTGGGTGATGAAAGTGAAGGCCTGATGGTGAAAGGAGGAGGGATTAAAAATCAAATATGGAATTGCTCTATTCTTTTTATCATACTCCCAAAGAACTGCTGCTTTCAAGGCTCAGTTGAAGGGAACCACTCTATTAAGGACAGTTGTTACCATGTATTCATTCAGTTTTGGTGTTACTAGGACTCGTGTAAATCTGAAGCTAACTGTAGATAAAGGTAACTAAACTGCTTTAAAGAACAGTGTCAGGATCAACAGCTTTTTTTTTTTTTTTTTTGAGGAATACATTCTGAATTTAAAACAACCCATTCAGAAAGGGAAAACACATCATGCTGGGAAGCCTTTAAAGGGCTAGGACTTAAGACCAGTTTACAAAGGTTTAACTAAATAAACTAAATATACAAATTTCTTGTCCCTCTGCCCATCTGGCTTAGTTTGCCAAAAATATCTGGTTTTGATTGTTTGTGATGGCTTTGAAAAATGTTTGTGATGGTTTGAAAAATGGCTGACCCATTTTTCATCTTTAGTCACTGGCTAAATAAATTGTGAACGCTCAGAAGAGAAGTTCCTGAACACAGGCAAGAAAAGGGTTTCATTTCTTTTGAGTCTGTTCTAACACAAAATTCTGATGTAACACCTCAAAATTCTAGAGAAATGAAATGTTCCGTGAAGTGTCCGAGCTGGATCTTTGTTGGATGGAACCATTGTTCACACTGCTTTATTCGCATTGCTTTAGAAGACCCCCGCTGAGTAAAAAGGCCTTTTGCAGTCATTCTTTCCTCTCTGACTTGCTTTCTGGGAGTGAAATGAAAGCAAATGCTTCCTTACCATAGACTTGATAAAGACACTATAGGTGTCCTTCCTAGGGGTCCCACTGATGGCTCTTAACAGGTTCTTTTTATGCATCACTATGCCCTGGTCAGTTTCTTCTCTGATGGCTAGAAAGAGTCACTGGTTTTCCCCCTAAAATGAATTCTTTTTTTCTAGGAAGCTCCTCAAATGTTTCTTTCCTAATATAGTTTCTTTGCAAGCAGGGATTTTAAATGGAGGACATAAACCAGCAACCTCCCCACACACAGGTGTTTCTCCAGTTTAACTTTCTGTGCTGTAGACTAGGCTATTGCCTGGAAAAGGCAGTGAGTTGGTCAGCCAGTGTAAATGACCAAACCAGACCTGCACTGGTCCCATTCAGACGCCCTGAGAACTTAGTGTGCGCAAACATTTCTGGCTGTGTCCTGTGAGACCATCATATATAATCTGTCTGTTTCTGACAGCAGAGAGCAGTGAGGAAATATTTCATAAGGAAGATTTTGAAATACATTTTTACAAACCATTCTCCTACATGAGATGAAGTGACCCTCATTTGGAGTAAGAGGCATGCAAGAAAGAGTCTCACATTTGTTTTCCCTGTGTTTCTGTTTCTTGTCTTTCTAGTGGGCTGTTCATTGCAATGATTATGAGTCTGCTCTTCCTTGTGTTATTGAGGTTCACAGCTGGGGTTCTCTTCTGGATTTTCATCGTTGGTGTGATTGGAATTATAGGTTATGGTAGGTGTAATCCTCCAGCCTCTGAGGCTATTTTTCCTTATTGCTTAATTTTGGGCAAGGAAAGTAAGTGATTACATCAATTAAATGCTGTAGTTGGAAGAACTAGTGCCTAGGTTTAGACACAGTTAAGTGAGAAGGGCTTAAATGGCAGTGAAATTTAGTAAGAATCCAGCTGTGCTGATACTTAGCACTAGCTTAGAACTAGCTGCCCACAGTGTGCTTAGTCCTCATTCACTTGTACTGATCTTGCTTTTCTATAGATGTGATGTTATAGGTGGCTAGTCTCATAGTAATGCGTGTTTGGGTTTTGCTTACCTGATGTGCTGAGGAGAAAACACTTCACTTGTCAAAGATTTAGAACAACCCCAACCTTGTCTTTGCACTCTTCAGAAATGCTCATTTGATATTGATTGTTTTCTAACAGGCATCTGGCATTGTTACTGGGAGTATAACCGTCTTAAAGGAATACCTGGATCTGACCTCACTGTTTATGACATTGGATTCCAGACAGACTTCAGAGTATACCTGGAGCTGAGGCAAACATGGTTAGCATTTAGTAAGTGCCCTTTAAGCTTGGTATCTGTTAAAGGATGTTCAGGAGATTCAGTTGCTGTCTTGCTACAGTTTCTGCCTTGTTAGATCTCGTCCTCTACGTACGGTGCTCATAGAAGTAAGCAG